>CAUYQG010208499.1:0-15396 GCA_963574415.1 Tarsius wallacei
TTATTGTCAATTTTAACATTCATCATCGAATTGAAAATTGTAGCTGCCTCCCTATTTATAACCTCCCCAATCATATAGAAGCTATATAATTTAGCATTTTTGCATGTATCTGTTGGCTGCTTGTATGTCTTCTTTTTGAGAAATGTCTATTCATGTCCTCTGCCCACTTTTTTTTAATGGGCCGTTTGTTTTTTTCCTTTTGGCTTGAGTTCCTTATAGATGCTGGATGTTAGGCCTTTGTCAAAAACACAATTAGGAAATATTTTGTCCTATTCTGTGGGTTGTCTCCTCACTCCCTTGATGGTTTCTTTTGCTGTTCAAAAACTTTTCAGTTTCATGAAGTCCCACTTGTCTAGCTTGTCTTTTATGGCACCAGAATGTACTTTCTTGATTTAATGCCCACAGCCCTGGTTACACCTGCCAGCAGGGGGCAGCAAAGGGCTGTCCTGGGAGCACTCCCTAGCATCTGCTTCTGGAGTCACAGAATTGATATTGGAGTTTAAAGCTCTGTGGTAGGCAAAACAGTTAAGATGCTTAACATGACAATATTGATTTACCCTCCAGAAAAACTTTGAATACATCCAAGGAAATGAGGAAGGAAATCCTCAAACCATTATCTGAGATAAGAAAATAAATCAAGCATTAGAGAGATAAATGCATAGAATGCATTAACTTATGCATTAAATAATGCATAGAATGCATACCTTAAAAGAGAGAGAATTTTGATACATTAAGACACATTGTTTATCAAAGACATCTTACAGAAAGGAAAGAGACTAATTGTCATGTGAAAGAAAATATCTTCACAATACAAACAACTGAAAAAGTATTAGAACGAAAGATATAGAATAAAATCCTACAAGCTAATAACAAAGTGAGCACAAACATGAAAAGAAAAATGGGCAAAAATTACAAACAGGCATGGGCAAATGAGGAAACATATTTCTAAGAGACATATGAAGGTTTGCTTAGAATCATTGGTGATTGGGGAAAAAAATTAAATATTATTTTACACTTTGGCTACAATTTTGAAATCTGACCATGCTAAATTCTTGGAGGGTGTATGACTCTACTGAATTTTTTTTAATTTATTTATTTGTTTGTTTGTTTGTTTGTTTATTTATTTATTTATTTATTTATTGGAAATGCAGTCTCAGTATGTTGCCCAGTCATGTCTTAAACTCCTGAGCTCAAGCCACCACACTTGGCTTCACAGCATCTTTTATACTTCGCTAGTGGGGGTATCAATCAATGCAATGACTTTGGACAAGCTAATCACCCACATAGCTTAATTTCCACTCCTTGTACAACCCAACTGAAGCTTCTGCACATGTATTATCAAAGTTATGACTGAGCAAGTTCATAACTACACAGCCCTGAAATCAGCAAAATGTCCATCAAGGAAGAGCACATGCATAAATTCTAGTGTATTCACATAATAAAATATTGTATATCTGTAAAAATAAACATCATATATATGTTAAAGAAAAACTTTAAAAATATAACCATAAATGAAGAAAAATGCCAACACACTGTATACAGCAGGATATGCTCCTTATGAAGTTAAAGATAACTAGCATAAAAATAAAAAAAATAATTATCAGTACCACCTATGCAATAAATCCACATAAAAAGAAAAGAAAAGGACATAGATTACAAGATCATGGTGGAGACAATAAGAAGACTCAATGATTATAAAAGACCTGCTTTTGTTGGTGGTGATGGGATTTACTAGTGTCCATTACACTATTAACAATAGCTAATTAAATAGCTAGCTGAGTAGGCAAACTGGGCTATAACTGGAAAAATAGGAAAATGCCATGGACCAGGAATTATAAAATATCTAGCTCTGTGTTGACAAAATTTTTTTTAAAGTCAAAATAACAGTATCAGACTCTATATGTGTATTTAAGCAACAACATAGGGACCAAAGTTTCTGCAGCAACATGAAATGCATTATTTGTTGAAAGAATGAGTAAAAAACAATGCTTTTCTTCTGGATGCAAACTCAGAGAAGAATAAGGCTTAGTAATCAAATGCTATTCTTGGAATAATAAGGAAAAAAAAGGTAGCATCCAAATGACTGAAAAGTGTTGACCTTGAGGATGAAATAGCCCTAGACTTTGCAGAGCTGTCTTGAGTCCCTAGTCAAACAATATGTCACTGTCAGAAAAAATTAGAAAGCAAAGAGTACAAGAGAAGGAATTGACTCATAGGGAGAATATGAGAACTCCGTGGCTTAAACAACCAGCACCTGGAGTCCACTGCCAAGAATTTGCTTTTCTGTGGGCCCCATTGTGCCACCTATGACTAGGGGGCTTCTTGCTTTTCAGCTTTTCACTCTCTCATGAGACACAGATTTGAGGATCATCATTACATAAATAATATTCAAAAGTAGTGAGCTGAATGAGATCACACAGGAGTACGTGTGAATATAAAAGAGAAAAGCTACCTGGAGATTTAAAAGGATTAAAAAGGCGCCACAAGCCAGACAAATAGTTGCTACAATAATATGGTCTTCCTTTTATCCATGGCTTGGTGAGATCTGGAATATCCAGACCAGAAATTCGGGGCAAGTTTTAAGTAACGGAATTTTAGGAACTTGTGTGTGAACTGAACAATCTCTATCTGTGTCAGTCATTTGAGTTTTTTCTGTTACTTTTATTGAATTGCATTCTCCATCTCTTTAAGACTCGTCTGCCTTTCCAATTACTAGGGTGAGTTTTGGAAAGATTCCTGTCAAATGTGATTTTTTTTTAAAAATGCTATTGGGAGACCATTCAGTAATATGATAAATCAACCTCTGCTTCTAGTTCTAAGCTCATAACTAATTCTAAGAAAGTTCCAAAAATAGAGGGGAAAGAGAGAGATAGGAAGACAGAGATCACTTACACTAATTTAGTTAAGGTGAAAGGAAGTGAATAAACTAATTATCCAATTTAAAAAACCAAAATGTTTACATCTAAACCACAATTAATTATTCTAAAGGTTATTTTTAAACGATCAATTCATAGGGGTTTTTTAGTTCTCAATTTTTATTTACAGAGATATTATAATGAACTTTTATTTGGACTGATAGTCTAGCAAACGAATGGCATGCCACACCACATAAATCAAATTATTATTAGTATTAAGCTTATATATACTAAATGTTCATTATAAAGAAATGAACTTAGAAGTTGAAGGTTGCTACAAAGATGTCAAAACAAAGAAATAAATATCTGTATTTGATTCCAGAACTATCTTTCTGAGATCAGGAATATTTTTTAATGCAGATTTTTCTCCATCTAAAAGAAATCTTTTCTTTACTAAATATAAACAAGCACATAGGAAGCCATGGAATAATGGTAGCTGTCACATTCTCATTTAAGTTGGATAATTGCATCATTTAATTGCTAGATACTTTTAATACAGATAAGATCAATCAACTATGGGTGGTTTTGATTTTCTGCGTTATATGATTTAAATGAGCACTGCTCAATGCTGGTGATGAAAATATGCAGAGGCACAGGCCCCACCATAAGATATCCTCATTTAATTGGTCTGGAGAGGCTTAGGTTTCAGTATTGTTTAAAACAACTAAGTGATTTTAATGCCTCCAGGTTTGAGAATCAACAATGATATTTTTCTCTACATTCAAATGGTGGATTTGAGAAAAGTTATGAGAATTTGATTTTTAGAAATGGTAAACAACTCATGGTTTCTCAACATCAACAACATTAACATTTCAGAAAGCATCATTCTTGGTCTTGGAATCAGTCTTGTGCGCTGTAAAATTTTTAGCAGCATTCCCGCCTCTAACCACTAGATGCCAGCAGCATCTCTCTGCAGTTGTGAGAACCAAAAATGTTTCCTGATACTGCTAAATGTCCCCAGGGCGACAGAATTGCCTCCTTCCCAGTTGGGAACTACTGACATAACCAGTCCCATGTTACAGATATCCAAATAGTTCATCAGTCCTAGGAAAACCAACCCAATAAACAAACTCATCCTTCAACTAAAACAGCAATATGTAACCACACACATACAAGAAAAACACAGTATTTAAAAATGATATTCTGGATGTTGTTTTGAATTAAAAATTAATCAATATAAAAGTTTTTCATTTCTTCTGCTGTTCCATTGCTTGGTCCCCCAACACCACCCTGCCTTCATGCACTCACTTTTCAAATAAACTCAATAAAACCTCTTGTAAAGATAAAGACCTTTAATTATTCCTCTCCCTAACTACAGGAAGGCTGGAAATAGTTCCCAGCTAGTACAACGTCACTACCAGCTAAGGCGTCTAGAGCCACCTCCCAACAAACTAAAATTCACTGACATCTGAACCTCTATCAGCTGCCACAAGTAGCCCACTGGGAGAAAAGAACACTGGAAAGTATTTCTTTTCCATTTGTTGGCTCTTGTTCCTTTTGCTTTATGGTGGAAGACAAGTAAGGTTAAATAGGTTTCTCTGTTTCTAACTTGATTTCCCCTCTTCTAGTGGTTTTATACTTTACCTCCGTAGCAGCAAGTTAAATAATATTCGTTCATTCAGTAACTCTGACCCTCTTACTCTGTTTCAACCACTGGTCTAGACATGGTGATAAAATAATGGCAGTTTTCCTAAAGTTGGATATTTGGGTTATTTCTAATTAATGGCTAATATGAATAATGCTGATGTGAACGTTTTAAAAAATAGACCACATAAATTCTCTACCGTCTTGAAGGCTACTTATTACTAAGCAGAGTGATCTACATTATTTCAACCATAATTTCCAGGCATGCAATTTGCATTTTTCTATTGCATGAGCTCTTCTTTTTAACAAATATCCAATTTGTGAACATTTTATGGCTCAAAAGAATGCTATGAGAGACTTTTTTTAAATTTGAACTTATCTGAATGCAAGTGAATCTTGTTTATGGTCCACTGGTATTGTTTTATAAACCAGCCATT
This sequence comes from Tarsius wallacei, assembly GCA_963574415.1. Classification (NCBI taxonomy): domain Eukaryota; kingdom Metazoa; phylum Chordata; class Mammalia; order Primates; family Tarsiidae; genus Tarsius; species Tarsius wallacei. The sequence goes on from CAUYQG010208499.1 coordinate 4,937, forward strand.
ATACTGCACATCGCTTCGAGTTATTTGACAAACATAACTGGCATCGTGTTGAGTAAGTTCAAAAGTAATGAATGCTGAACAAGGAAATGGCACCCCCAATACTCCCGATTTGGGGTCTCAGGTCTGATGTCATCTTCCGAACCCTTGAGCAGTGGGGGTCATCTGAGTGATGCAGCTCCATTTTAGTCAGTCTTATCAGAGAAGGGGCCCTGGCTTGGCCATCTGCAGTGGTAAACCACAGGGCTCACACAGCTGCTGTGATATCTAAACTCTCCAAGTGACAATCCCCCAAGGGTCTGTAAAATAAAACCAGGCTCACAAAAGAGTATTGGCCAGAGCTGGAAGAACCGCCTTGAGTTCTGTCCACTCTGGGTTCTTCCTGGGTAGTATTGAAGCTGAACATTCATGGCTATGCCATGGGTACCACTGGGTTTTATCTTAGTCAAACCACTGGGGAGTATGCCCTGACAGCTAGGGGAACCTTTAGAAACCAAGGGCCCCATTGAACCAAGGGCTACATTTAAACAGTGAGAGAGAAAGAGATGAAGTTTCCCCAAAAAAGGGTAACTGCCAAAATGCAAAGCCCACATGCCCTGGAGCCAGGTCAGCACCTTCCTGAATCTCTGGACAGACGAGGCTCATTGGGCCCTTTCCCACCTTGTGAGTCACTGACTGAGAGTTGATGCACCCTGAGACAGGAATATCAGGTCAGAGAGTAACAAGATCTCCATGGAACAGGTGTTCAGCTTTGACAACAGCCAAGTACCTAGTTAACCACTGCTTTGCAAAGGGGTATACCTGACAGGTGAATTAGGGAAGCAGTAAATCCAAAACCCCTAGATGCCTGTGGGTGGAGGCAGCCTCCCCTTGCCAGAGGCTCCAACTGGCAAACCATCAATCATAGAGATTGTAACTCAAACGGGGCATGAATGTTGGGGGCCCCAGGGACACTAGCAATTCTACACACGTGGCTCTTGATGATTGGAAGAATCCCCCAGCTCCCTGCCCTGACATCCATGGGACAAGGAAACACAGCATACAATGCATCAATTTATATTATATATTAGACGTATAAGTGACAAAAACAGTCCATTGACTTGACCCAAAAAGACCACACCCATGCAAGGGCACCCGGCATGCCACAGGGAACCTTGTCCCCCCAGACTTAGCTGAATTTGGGTGTTCCCTCACCACACAGAACCAGGTTGGGTAGTGATTTGGGAGCTTGTATTCAGCAAAGCCATAATAATTTCAGTCGTGCCGGGCTCGGTGGCTCAGCCTGTAATCCTGCACTTTGGGAGGCTGAAGTGAGTGGATTGCCTGAGCTTGCGGGTTCGAGACCCGCCTGGGAAGGTGAGATCTCATCTCTACAATAAATCAAAAAATTAGTCGGGCGTGGTAGCGTGCGCCTGTAGTTCCAGCTGCTTGGAAGGCTGAGGCGGAAGGATCGCCGGAGCCCAGCAGGTCGAGGCTGCGGTGCCCAGAAGCGTGCCACTGCACTCCAGTCTGGGCGACAGAGTGAGACTCCAACTCAAAATAATAATAATAATTTGAGTCGTTCCCCTGCTCAAAGTTCCCCAGCACAGTTGCCCAGATACACATGATCTTCAATTCTGCTTGGGGACAGACAGACCCCAACCCTAACTCTTCAATTTAAAGCAGTTGAGGTTGACTGGAGACTGACGGAGTGCATGAGCTATGGAGGGAGAGTGTGGATCTGCTCCTTCTGAGGCACAATCATGTCTGCTTTCAAGTGGCCGGGCAGAAGCTCACCTGTGTGATTAGGCATATTGTTTGCTAGGGTTTGTTTTCTTCATTAATTGAATCGGCTATCCCTGGAAATTAAGAAACTCGTGCTAGAAACGAGCCTGAAGTTTCCTACGAATTTAAGTCTGAGGCTCCCACAACAGCCCTGCAAGATGCATTGGTGGGTCACAACAGCCTCCCATAGTTTTAAACGTCTTTCTTTGATTTTAAGGACATTGGCAATTCCTCCTACCATCAGTGTCATCTACCAGACATCCAGAGTCAGCCCATATGGCACCAACAGTTCACAGAACTCATTTGAAGTGACTGATGACCATGACCCAGTGTCCACATGTGCAGGTGCAGATGACTCTCCCCTTTCCCCATGGCCAAGAGTGACTATAAGGTGCTGTTGATTGTGCTGTGAGATGCATCCAAATTTCAAAGAGTTTAATGTATGAAAAATATAGACAGGCGTGATAGCACGTGCCTATGGTTCCAGGTACTTGGATGGCTGAGGCAGAAGGATCTCCTGAGTCCAGCAGGTCAAGGCTGCGATGGCTGTGAGCGTACCACTGCACTCCAGCCTGGGTGACAGAGCGAGACTCCAATTTAAAAAAAAACAAAATACGTGTCTCAGAATTGGTGAGCAACTCTAGCTCATAGTTCATGGTTTGGTTATGAGGCTTAAATGCCTCATAATAATCCTTATTCTATGTCCACGAGCACAGGACACAACAAGCATGTCCTCAACTTAGTTGTCATTTGTACCTACATGTTGCTTGTTTTGGTCTACAGACCAGCTTAATTGGTCTATATATACTTGTTCTTTCCATGAAGACAGAAGAGAAAATAAGAGAAAAAAAAAAAACACACATTTTCTCACGTGATGTTAAATTCTCATTTAGGGTGAAAAATAGAATAAATGGCTCTGTACAATAAAATTAGGAACATAAATGATCAACTCTCTTCAAGAACCTTAAAGTTAGTCTATGATTTCTAATAAGGTGTTAAATTGTTCCTCAACTCTGCTTTGTAGTCAAGATAACTACCATGGGCACACCTACTTATAACAGGGCTGATTTTTCTTTCTGCATTGTAAGTGTGTGCAGCATTATTTACTTCCAATCTTACAAGATTTCTAGAAGATATTTTAAAAGCAATTCCAAAACCATCATCCCAGACTTTACGATCACATTGACTGACTGTATTGATTTTTATTTTTCATGCTAAATGACTAGTCTAGTAATGTGAGGTTTCAGTGAAAAGAACTTTTTACTTCATAATAAAGTAATAAAACTGGAAACATAAGGATGTTGGTAGATTATTATTAGCTAATTTTCTAAGACTAGCACACACATTAACATGACCCACTGAGAATGAATAAAATAAAATGCATGGTGCTTTTTATGAGGTTGTTATAATGTATATGTTTCCAGCTGCATAATGTGAGACGTGTCTTTATAGCTATTTATGAAGTGCCAGTAGGTGGCTAAAACATTTTGAGTTTTGTGATTGTTACCTATCTTGCCACATTAAAAAGCTCTGTCCTTAAAAGGCTGTTCACTATTTTTGTTACCTTAAATTGGTACGACATTTTAACAAAAAGTTAGAAGATAGAGTTTTTCTTTCTATATGTTGTATTTCCTAAGAATAACCAAGTAGTTGATTATCTCTTGTAAATAAATACTAATATTGTATGTGCTTTGTTTGTATAATATTCATAAACAGTTTAAAAGGTCACCGGAATTTTATGAAAATATTAGGATAGCAATATACTATTGGGAGTGACACAATCTCAGCATTTTCTGGTGGGTTCTTGTTAAGGAAGGAATCCTACGTTGTTGCTTTGCCTAGTACTTTGGCACTTTAGGATTATCATTCAATATTAACTAATCTGCAAAGGAAATACCATTTTCTGAGTCCTAAGGACGAGGAAAGTCTTAGAGAAATTGAGCAATATGCCTAATGCACACAGTGGGTAAATGTAGAACTGTTATCCAAACCCAAGCCTAACTCTTCTAAAGTCTATGATTTTACATTAGGCCATCCCTCCAGACTCCAAAAATGAACAAGAAGATTTAGCAGAAGAAAGAAAGAAAGGGGAAGCAGAGTACATCCTCTGATTGCTTCATCCACAGTGACTTGGAGTTAAAGGTTAACATTAAAATCTCACACAGGATTTGCAAGTAAAAAAGTAAACAACAATATTATTCCAGCGAACCAAACAAAATAATTACACTAGTCAGAAAGGTGAGTTAATTTACATGTCAGAAGTCTAAGTGAGCACTGACTGGCTCAAATGTCTAGAAGCATGGAACCTGGACATGTGGATGACTAGCACATATCACCATGACATCATATAGGGATCAGAGGTAAGGAAATCTCACAGGTGGTCTAAAACGGGGTAAATAAACAACAGCCCATGGGCCAAATCCTGCCTGCCATCTGTTTTTGTAAATAAAATTTTATTGGAACACAACCACACCCATTCAGTTACATATTATCTATGGTTGCCTTTACACTATGAGGACAGAGTTAAATAGCTGTAACAGAAACTGTATGACCACAAAGATAAAATATTTTCTCTCTGGCCCTTTGTAGAACAAGTTTGTCCACCCCTAGTCTAGCTACAGACCAATTATTGGACAATGGACATTCTTAGTGTGATCAAACCAGTTGGCTGGGTTCCTGTGTATGTCCTCATGCCATTTTTATTAAACAATATTTTATGTAGACTCACGACACATCTATTTTCAATTTCATCATCCCTCATCACCTGCCCTGACATTGCTCTTTTATGTTTGCTGCTTCAATTGCTGTCTAAGGCACTCCTCCTCATCCACACTTGCCCTCTGCACTATTCACTTTTTTTTCAAGAGATAGAGTCTTGCCATGCTGCCCAGGATAGACTCGAACTCCTGTGCTCAGGGTATCCTCCTGCCTCAGCTTCCTGAGAAGCTAGACTACAGTTGTGCCACCATACCTAGCTCAGAATGAACTTTTAAAGTACAAAATGCATGATGGCCTGCCCCTCCCTCCACCTCCTCATGGTTTCCCATCCCTCAGAAATTAAAGCCAAACTCTTCTCCCTGGCCTGCACAGCTCTTCCTGATATGCTCTGCCTTTCTCTTTGATAGTCCCAGTGCATTATTGCTGTACTGAAACTTGTTCTTTCCTCAGAAGGTTAGCAAATTATCTTCCCTATGCCAAGCCAAAGACATTTTCTTTCTTTCTTTCTTTTTTTTTAGTAATTTTATTTTTTAGTTGAAGTCTCACTCTGTCTTCAGGCTGGAGTGCAGTGGCACGCTCATGGCCACCGCAACCTCCACCTGCTGGGCTCAGGGGATCCTTCCACCCCAGCCTTACAGTAGCTGGAACTACATGTGCACACTACCACATCTGCCTTATTTTTTTTATTTACTGTAGAGACGAGGTCTCACCAAGTTGCCCAGGCTGGTCTCAAACCCCTGAGCTCAGGTAATCCTCTCGCCTTGGCCTCCCAAAGTGCTGGGATTACAGGCTTGAGCTACCACACCCAGCCCCACCAAAGACATTTTCACACCAGATATTCCCTAGGTCCTCCAGTCTCGGCTCATCACCATCATATTTTTTGCCAAAAGGAAAATATGTCCACAAAATCTAACAGAAATACCATAAAGTGTTTTATGATTTCAATACTTTATAATTATAGTACTTTTTAATATTAAGTATTATAGCAACATAGTTATAACACATAAAGCATTAATATGCATCTTGAATATAACTAAACAAGAAATGGCAATTTTTTTTCAAAATTGTCAACACTTATAAAGTAGGTTTTGATTTCTATTTCTATATGACTAAAGCCAAAAACATACAAAATATATACACTAAATCTCACATGTATTCAAAAAATAGGTACATCCATTATGCATCGATAAAAAATAAAATTACTAAAAAAAAATGAACTGTAATAAGCTGAAAAAGTTATGTTTCTATGATGATCTTCTGATTTCTCCATCTACAGTAGTGCATATGCCCTCAACCCGCATCACTTGCTAAACCCATGCTGTGCTTCACTTTCCTTCCTAACACGTCCCTTGGCCTGAAGTCATGTTAATTATTTGTATATTTGTTTATTTATTCACTTATCTTAGTTACTTGTATGTTCCTTCAACTAGAATGTAAGCTCTTTGAAGACAGGGACTTATCTATCAAATTTGCCACTGATGACACATAACAAAAAGTCAATAAGCATTTACCGAATAATGAATGAATCCTTCATTTTTTCTGATCAAATACTACTTTATAAGAAATGCATCGGCCGGGCGTGGTGGCTCAGCCTGTAATCCCAGCACTTTGGGAGGCCGAGATGAGAGGATTGCCTAAGCCCGGGGGTTCGAGACCAGCCTGGGCAACTTGGTGAAACCTCATCTCTACAATAAATCAAAAAATTAGCTGAGCATGGTGGCGCATGACTGTAGTTCCAGCTCCTTGGAAGGCTGAGGCGGAAGGATCGCCTGAGCCCAGCAGGTCAAGGCTGCAATGACCAGGAGCGTGCCACTGCCCTCCAGCCTGGGCAACAGAGTGGGACTCCAACTCAAAAAACAAAAAAAAGAAATGTATCTTGTTACATTGATGTGATTCACACCCTTTGGGCCCAAGTGAGGATAAGATTCTACTTCCCAGCTACATGCTTCCCTGCTGCTGTGAAATCTGTGGTTCCTCTCCTTTCTGACTCCATCTGATACTGTTCTTCCCTTGAATACATTTTTTCTTTTTAATTACTGATTCCGGAACATTTCTAGCCTGCTTTCCTTTAGGAGCTGCATTCTTGTTTCTTTTGCCTGAAAAACACTGGGGAAGATTTTGCATAATTAACACCCTCCTGACCTCCATTTTTCAATTGGGAAATTGACATTTATCCCAACACTCTGCATCCTCTTCCCTTGGTTTTACCTTTTTTTTTTTCCAGAAACAGTCTCACTCTGTCACCCAGGCTGGAGTGCAGTGGCATGATCATAGCTCACTGCAGCCTCAAACTCCTGGGCTCTAGCAACCCTCCTGCCTCAGCCTCCCATGTGGCTGAGACACAGGCAATGCCACCATGACTGACTAATTGTTGTATTTTTGTAGAGGCAGAGTCTTGCTATGTTGTGCAGGCTGGTCTCAAACCTGGCTTCAAGTGATCCTCTCATTGTGGCATCCCAAAGGGCTGGGATTATAGACATGAGCTAGCGTACCCAGTCACTTTTCTTTCCCCACATGGGACTCATTTTTAAAATGTAGAATAAAAGTATCATTATGTGAAATATAAAAACAAGATATCATAGTAAATAATATAAAATGCATATTGTTTATGTCTCTTTAAAATGAAAGATCCAGAAGTAAGATGGCTGACATGAAGCAGCTAGTGTGAGTCTCTTACATGGAATGAACCAAAATAAGGAAAGTACCTTAGCACTCAGTGAGGAATGAGACCAGCTACACACTCTGTGGCTCACCAGAGAAGCAAGAGGACCCACAGTATGCAAAGAAGAGAAAAATCAATCATTCCAGATTGGAAATAGACAGACATCTGGATTACTTCATAAACCATGAGCAGTCTCTGAATGCAGCAGGGGAGGTGAGTGACAGGAATTCAGGAGTTCTGTGCTCCTGCCATGAACTTAGAATGCTCCCTGAACCTCACCAGACTTTAGATCCTCACGGGAAACTGCCTTACCCATAGCCGTACTCTTCAGAAACCCACAAGGAGTGGTCCAGGCAAAAAAGCCCTGAGCAGCTCCAGCCCCCATTTCCCAGGATCAAAACCCTTGCTGATGGCTGCTTTCTAGCCTGCCTGGGAGGGAACAGAAAGACTTGAAGTTTTCATTTGCTCCAAGGACAAGCTCTGCCATGGCAGTAAGTTTCTGTCTCGACAGGCTGTTGTGAGAACACCTGAAGTCTGCTGCATTTTATGAATTGGATGCAGACTGCGTGAGACTAAGGGGACCTGGGTGGGACTTGTTGCCCCAGCAACCCCTCACTTTCCACGTGAACTGTTTTGTTCAGCCTCTGCACAATGCAGCAGGGTAACCTAGTGGCAGGAAACTCCTTCCCAATCGCCCTTAGGGTAGTCAATCATGCACACAGGTGGGGAGCTAGAGCACTTTTTCCTCCCCCCCCAACCAAAAGCTCAAAATGAACTGGGAATTGAGTAATCCCCACAGCCCTGCTCATCCCTTAGGTCAGCTAGATAGATACTTCCTGTGGGACAACACAGGCCAAGCAGAAAGGCCACAGCCACCATCACAGTGGCTCTCTCTGGCAAGTACCACCTCCTGGCTGGAGATCAACTGGCACAGCCTATCACATCTGCCTACCTCATTAGAGCTGGTGCTTGCACTCGCCACTGTGACATCAGAGGACAGGACAGCCTGGTTCAGCTCTACCTAACATTGCCCCCCTCGGCCCCGAGGAGATTAGAGTAAGTGTCATGACACTGCACATCTTGAAGACTAGTCCATAGTCTGAGGCATCAGAGAGCTTGTCTAGAGATGTCAGTGACCAGTTATCCTCAGAATTCAACTCCTGTGTTCTTACATTACCAGATCCCTTGCACTCATTCCCCAACACTAGCCCAAATTGTGACAGCCCTATAGGACAGCTAGACCCAGAAGAAGAGCAGGACTCACAGACATTATGCCCTCACAGATTACCACTCCCAGGGGAAGGGGGACTGCACCACATCAGGAAAGCACCCTGTAGAACAAATAAATAAAGCCAGAGTACAGTCTTCTCTGTGTCACAGATCTCCTGGCCTGAGGGAAGTTTCTTTTAGCAGAGGTACAGACACAGTGCTGGACTCAGCGGGGGAAGCAGCCCTGGTGCCCATGAAGGGTCATGAAGAAGGGGACTTCTCCACCCCCACGCCCACCACTGCAGACATTTGCCTCTCGAGGGAGCTCAGTAAAAGTGTACCTGTCGACACCCTTTCTACAGCATTCTGGGGTAACAACAACCCACAGGAATAGGCCTTTCAGTCTCCTAGCATAAGGGTTGGAGCTTCCTACAGATGGATAGAGATGCATGTCTGATCTGAAAATTCGGAACAAGACAGGGACATAATGGAAAAGCAGACCACTTTCCTGCCAGCCTATTAGTGTAGCTGAGGTGGTTTTCCCACTTACCCCTGGCGAAGGCCTAAGTGCCCTTCACTGAGAGCCAACCCCCCCCCCCACCACCACTGCTATCATCAGGGCTGAGACTTTAGCCCACTATAGGGGTATTGCATAAAACCATCTTCTTCAGCTGCAACTAAAGGAGAAAAGAAAAGAAAAAACAAAAGAGCAAATTTATCCAATCTATAACAGCCTGAAGACAAAATGGTTCAACCCAGATGAAAGGACATAACATGGAGTCAATACAGACAAGAAGCAGCCATTTTAACACTGCCTAGTTGCTATGTTTTTCTAGCAGTTCACTTTAATTTACCCTCTAATCTAGCCAAGGACAGAACCTGTTTCTCAGAGGTAGCTATTGATAATTGCTTTACAACCCCCTCCCCAGCTTGTTTTGTACAAATTAGCTTTCCTATTTCAAGTATTTGCCTCCACTTATAAGACTCAAGTTAACCTTATCAGTCCTTCATGACCTTCATGACACAGACAGACTCCATCACCATGGCCAGTGTCATGTGACTAACCCACCCATCTACCCGATGTTCATGACCTGACATCAGTACCTGTGCTTACTTGTCCTCCAGGATGACGTGGAGCAGACCACCACCCAACCACCTTAACGATGTGCCCCCATCAAAGGGAAAGTTTACAAAGGATTCAACTTCAAGCAGCCAGTTGCCATTGTTTTGCTAAGCTATGGTCTGATCATATGTTCTTTCTTAAGCTTTGCCCTCCTCTCCTACCTTGGACAGGTGACTCTCCTCTCTCTCTAATTTACTTTCTAGCCATTGCTTTGTTAAACTCTGTTGTGTCCATGTGTCTCTTTGAGCTATGGCTGCCATGTTTCCTGACTTTGGCCCCCTCCCCTACCTTGGGGAGGTGAATCTCCTTTTGTCTCTCGCTCATTTATTTTCTAAATAAACTATATTTTCCAATCTAACTTTTGCATCTTTCACGCAGCACTGGATCACACAACCCTACCCCAGTGGGTCTGACCTAACATTTTGGAGGCCCCGCTGGGACATATATATATATATGAGGGTTGGAGTCTCACTCTGTCACCAAGACTCACACTCACGGCCACCCAAGCATCGACCTGCTGGGCTCCGGTGATCCTTCTCTCTCAGCCTTCCAAGTAGCCAGAACTATAGGCAAGCACTACCATGCCCAGCTAATTTTTTATTTATTGCAGAGACGAGGTCTCACCAAGTTGCCCGGGCTGGTCTTGAACCTGTGGGCTCAGGCAATCCTCTCGCCTCAGCCTCCCAAAGTGCTGGGATTACAGGCTGAGCCACTGAGCCCAGCTGGGATATATATTTTAACCTAACACCAGATAAAAAATACTGGGGCAAAAAAAAGAGAGCACACCATACCATCGAGAAACAAGATAATCTTCAGGAACCCTCTGGCATTCTAGCCCTACAGGAGACAGTGAACCTATATACACACTATAAAATAATTGCTACTACAAGCAGCCTTTGAGAAAGCTATCACACAAAAATTCTCTATAACCAAGGAACTCATACAGAACCTATACCAGGTTATCTGTTATGTTTTGTTGTCCATTTT
>CAUYQG010208500.1:0-31760 GCA_963574415.1 Tarsius wallacei
TTTTTTTTTTTTTTTTGAGTTGGAGTCTCACTCTGTCGCCCAGACTGGAGTGCAGTGGCCGCTCCCGGCCACCGCAGCCTCGACCTGCTGGGCTCCGGCGATCCTTCCGCCTCAGCCTTCCAAGTATCTGGAACTACAGGCGCGTGCTGCCACGCCCGGCTGATTTTTTGATTTATTGTAGAGATGAGGTCTCGCTTGCCCAGGCGGGTCTCGAACCCACGGGCTCAGGCAATCCACTCACCTCAGCCTACCAAAGGCGCGGGATTACAGGCTGAGCCACCGAGCCCGGCTTAGAGAACTTTTTTAATGTATTCAATCCTTCTGGGAACTATAGTTATCTCAGATGAACACTTTTTTATGGTGACTGGCTAATGTTCACCAAATGCATAGAATCCCTCTTTTAATTCAGTTTGAATAGTATCAAATAAAGCAAAATATACATGATTGTTAATGAAATCATTCCAAAGACATAACGCATCTCTCAGAATCTTTTTGATGACTACCAGTTCCATGGGGCAATATGAAAAGAAAATAATTTTACATGTTACAACTTCCCATTGCTTATATTCTAGATAAATCACAACTTTATTCTTTGTGTAAGACATCTTAGAAATATGATCAGACCAGCAATAAAGCCATCTTTATTGAGTTTTAAGTTGGTTTATAAATCAGTGAAATACCCCACGATGATTCTTATGTGGCAGGACAATGTTTATAAAGAAATCATCAATTTGCATATCACTGTTTCCAAAGACCTCTTAATTGATCGACATCGGTAGAGTGAATAATATAGAAACAAAAGCAATGCAATTATGAAAGCCTTGAAGTAGCATATGGAGGAAGTCCACTTCAGGGTTCTTCTGTACAAAGAGAAAACACAAAAGCTGGAAGCCAAAGAATGATATGCATTAGACTCTTTCATTGTGTGCTGCCAGGGTAGGAGCTATTAGATCATAATGTCCATAATTTTGTGAATATGGAACTGCTTTCTATACCATTACCCACTCCTTTGTCTGGTCTCCATAAATGGCACAAGCAAAGGGGCTTTTTACTGCATCCCTTAAAAAGTGATGCTTCAGCCTAATAGACCGATCGAGGCAGCCTTTCTGTGACAGTCGCTCACAAACGTCCTAGACTCAATTTTATACCATTACTTCTAGTGATTTTCTCTTGACTAACTGAAAATTTGCTCCTTTTCCCCCTTTTTTGCCCTACCCATGCTTTCAAGTGATTGAATTTCCCATTAGTCTTTTCACCAAATTAAATGGATACTGTCTTTTAATCTCTGTCCATTAATCATTTCATGTAGACCCTTAATCATTTTTATTGTTCCTTCCTGAAGTTTCATTTGTTCACATTTTCTCACATTGAGAATTCTGTATTTCTTCTCCGTATTGTGGGGCAATTTTGTAAAAAATTTAACTGGTCTTGTTTTTGGCTGGCCTAATCTCACCTCCCAGAGCTGATTCCTTTATGTTGCCTTCCAAAGCTTTTATGCTTAGGTTTCATTTTACTAACTACATAATTAATTATATACGCTGTAGTTTTTTTGTTTTTATTTGATGATGCCATTTTCATAAATTTCTTAAGAGGATAGATTGTTTTCTCTCTCTCTCTCTCTCTCTCTCTCTTTGCGACCCACCATGTCCGCCAAACTGCTATGTATACTTAACTTTAAAAAAGCAAATGGGTTTTTTTTAAACTTCAGCCAGGAATTGCACTTCCAAAAACCCTAGAAAGGAATATCACAGCCCATGCTTAAGAATGGGACAGATTTCTTTGTCTCAATCCTCTCTGTAGCAATGACCTTCCTCTTACTAAATAGACTTAGGCTTTCCAACGTAGAACAATTTCAAGGGAAACTAAAACACACTTAGCCATAGTATCTGTTATTTCACATCTTATCACAGACTGTGGCTTAAAATTAGAGGTCTATTTCAACTGAAGATTATTTCCAGATAAAGTGCACATCTCTTGATGTGGACTAACAAAAGCAAAACTATAAAGCGCTTATCAGATAAAATATTTAACTTTCAATGGAGAGCTCTTAGCTCATAATGAGACTGAGATGCACAGTAATTTGTTAAAGTAGGTTCACAGGAGACATAGATCTACAAAGCTCCTCTTCCATGAAAGCAAAGACGGTAGCCAGGACTAGACCGTTTCAGTCGAGAAACCCCACACGGCCCAGGGCCCAGAGTGGGCTTGGAGGAGGCTAGAAGATTTGAGGTGTGCCGAAAGGTGGACAGACAGCAAAGCCCATCTTCCCTTGGGAAACGCTTCTGCCTCAAATGTCTAAATGTCTCGGCATCTCAGAGGCTGCGAGATGCTGAGAAACACGGACAAGAACAGACACCAAAAGACAGAACTTAGATTGAAATACTGTCAGGACTTTTTCTGTTTTGTGTTGGGGTGGGGGCGTCTTCTGGATACATCCATACAGTAAACAATATCCTTGTGACTATACCGACAGTAATATTGACTGCATGGGAACTCAGCCTGAAGTGGAATGCAGTTTGAACCACAGCCTTCCCACATCACGTAAGAAGATGGACGTGTATTTCTTCCTGTGGTGTTACAGCAACTCTTTGTCAAATAGGATTTTTCCCAGGAAAAGCCACAGGATAAATATCAGGATATTTATCAGAGTGAGATTTCAGTGTCATCATTTTTTTTGAGAGGTGAATGACTCAGTTTGGAATGTCATGTAACTTGAAAGAGGGAAAATATAATTCAGCATATGGGATTTAAAACGCTATAATTGGTTTGTTGATAAAGGCTTAACATGACTTATGCTCTACAAATTTAGTTCTCAGTGTTCACTGAGGGGTTCCATGTTGCTAATCCTGATGAGAATTGCAAAAACCATAGAATTGTTTTATTCTAGCTATAATTAAAATGCATATGTCCACTCACATAAACAAGTTATTAAAATTTGCAACTTTAAGCAAGGTACTGTTTATGTTTCATACTAGTTCATACGTCATTACTAAAATGGAGTTTGTTATTGATTTTTGCTGCACCCTTGTACGTACCATATTTCTATGAGATATCTGATCAAATGATTTTCTATAACTTTTGCTTTTACTCAATATACAAACAATTACTTTCACAGGAATACATATTTTCACAGTAATACAGATATATACACGTATACAGAAACTTTGTATGAGTTATTAGCTTCTGTCTGCCAATGATTATATCTTAAACTTTGTAACACAAGCAGAATAACGAGCGGTCAACTTTCGACAAAATGTATTATTCATGAGTGGCATCTATTCCTAGTGCAAGGTTCCATTATCTTCTGGGTGCTTTAAGGTTTGTTTCTAATTCCTCATCCCCTGTCTATCAGTTTCTTCTATTTTGAGCAGGTTTGACCTAGTGACTTTTGATGGAACATTAATCGGGGTATGATTTTACAAGTAGATGAATTTGGTTTTAACACAAATTGTCAATTTGAGAGGGTAATTTTATCTTTTGATATCAGCAATTTTTTTTTATTCTTTTCAAAGTAACTATCAAAATACAGACTGTAAGATTAAATGTGGGATAGGATATCTCCCCATACATAAAACAAAATATCGTGGCTCTCAGATGACTAGTATTTTGTAATTAATTAAGCTTTTTCTAGCTCTTTTGCCTGCTATTAATGCATTCTTTACAGGGGAAATAAATGTGAAAATTCAAGCCCGAGATGAGTTCAAATAAGGTATTATGCTCATTGTGGCCCCTAAATGACACTGAGTTAGTGTTTCTATAAGGCTCTAAACAGAAACTTCAAATACCTTTAATTCTTAAATGACTTACAAGGGGAGTTAAGGCTCTTCGTGCATTGAGACTACTGTCTTTTTAGCCATGCAGTTGTAGCCAAGGGGCAGTACACGTCCACTCCTTCCAGAAGGAGTTACTGAGGCTGAAATAATCCAGTTTTCCATCCAAGCACTGACCAGACCCAACTGTGCCTAGAGCCTGAGACAAGCGGAGATAGGGGTGTCCAGGATGGTATGACCCTGGACAAGATAAGAAACATGAATGACCCTGGAGGACATTATGCTCAGTGAAAGGAGGCAGACACAGGAGGACAGACACTACATGAATGACACAACGTATATGGGAAATCTGAGAGTAGAATCATGTCTGCCAGAAGCTGGGGTCAGGGGAAAGTGGGGAGGTCTTAGTCAAGGAGTACAGAACTTCAGCTACGCAAGCTAAGTCCCAGAGACCTACTGCACTGTGCTATTGTTACCAATGCTGTATTGTACACTTTGAAATATGCTAAGAGGGAAGAGCTCGTGTTAGTTTTTCTTATTGCATACACCGACACACACACAAAATGATTATAACAAATACAGAGCAGGAGAAAAACGTTTGGAAGCGATGGCTATGTTTATGACACAGATCGTGGGGATGGCTTCCTGGGGGTATACTCATCTCCAAACTCTCCGAGTTATACGCATTAAGTAGGAGTGGCTTTTGATATGTCAGCCATCCCTCAAGAAAATGTCTTTTTTAAAAAACCGATCTATTTCCCTCAGTTCCATACTATTATCTGAATTTCTGCTATTATGTTGCAATAACGAATGTCCCCAAAGTTTCAGGGGCTCGCCTCCAGTGTCATCCGTGCCTGTGTTCCTCGTCATCTGCAACGAAACCCAGTCAGACCGAGAAGTCTCCACTGGAAACACAACCTATCATCTGGTCATGGAAAAATAACACAATAAGCCACGTGCTGGTTCTTAAAAATCCTACCAACATCTCATTGATCACAACAAGGATGTGTGACCCTTCTGCAGGAAAAGACACCAGAGGGGACACTTGTTATCATCCCTTTTCTTAGGTTCCTGGACTACTGAAGCTTCCCGCCTATGAAAAAAAAAAAAAAATTAGATGTTCAAACATCGAGCGAGAAGTTAATTTTCCTTCTCAGTGAAGATTTTAAACTTAGCTCATTAAAGAATGTGATAAACACTCGATTGGATATATCTATATCATAAAATATGGTGCCCAATATGCCATTATTTTAACATTGTTTTCATCTGACTATAATTCAATGCTGATTCTGCATCCATAACTCCGGAATGTACTCATTATATAAAGTATCAAAGAGGGCTTTCTTTCTTTATGCATAACATGAGTGCACGTAGGCACAAAAACTTGTTTTCATTAGAAAGTATTCTGGTTAGAAAGTAATAAGTTACTCATGTTCACATTGCAAAGTAGACTAAACCTATCTTGTTGAAGCTCTTTTCTTTTTCAAATAAATCTTCTTAGAGTTATCATTTTGTGCCAGGAATTGCAGAGTTTTACTGTAAATCACACCATCATCATTCACTTTCTGGCCAGGGAGGCTGTTTAGCCTACTTTGCATGTGTCATTGAAGAGTAGAGTTAATATTGTGACTTGTACATGTTGACATATTACGTCTTTATCCTTCTTGCCTTCTCCTTTTCTTTCTTTCTGGGGATTTTTTTTTTTTTTTGCAGTTTTGTTCATAATTGAAATTGAAAAATCCTCATAGATGAGTCATGGCCACCCAGCTTCACTGAATCCAAGCCACTGCAGTCCAAATGTAAATGAAATTTTGGATCCTTGCTCAGATTCGAAGAGTACTTAGGTTCAAAGTTCACATGATATTCAACATATGAGAGTCCACTAGCAATATTTTCTCTTTTATAGCAATAAGAATTGTGGAATTGGTAATTGCTAGGCCATTGCCTTGCTAAGCTATGGTGCGGCCATGTATTCTTTGAGCTATGGCCGAGTCATGTTTTCTTAAGCTTTGGCCCCCTCCCCTACCTTGGGGAGGTGAATCTCCTCTTTCTCTCTCTCTCTCTCTCTCTCTCTCTCATTTTACTTTCCAAATAAACTATATTTTCTAATTAAAAAAAAAAAAGAATTGCAGAATTTTAGACTCAAAAGATACCAGGGTAACTATATATATATATATTTTTTTTTTTTTGGTTTATGTCTTACTATCTCTTTTATGTGATAGCTTTCAAAATATTAAAAGTTAGCTATAGTATTTTCTAAAAATCTTTTCCTTGGGTTAAATTTTTTAAAAAATTTTTTTAATATGCCAATCTTTCTCACTTTCTCTTTCTCTCTCTCTCTCTCTCTCTTGCTTTTTTTAATTCTTTTTCAGTATAAGGCCTGGAATATGATATGCTCTGAATTGCAAAGCTTACTGTAACCACTACCTACCTTGACCATAAGGCAGGACTTCTATGACTGCAACCTGATGTAGGTTTATCAGCTCTCAGCTCACACCATTAGGTTGTATTGAGTTCGTGGCTGCTTTATTCCAGTAAGTGGTTTCACATTGATCTGCAAACTTAATTTTCAAATATTCTATTGCTCAAAGTTATATTTCAGCTTTCATCTGTTGACACTTCTTTTTTTCTAAAGTTTGACTCTCTGTCTGCAGACAGTGTTCCCACACTCTGCCACTCCCTCTCAGCTGTGTCCGAGCCGTGCATTTCACCAGGCTTCCTGCCCGGGTGGATATGGGAAGCCTCGCAGGATCCAGTCCACAGGCTTGTGTCAGGCCATCGGAGGTGCCCTCCTGGTGATGATGAGTCAACACCAAAAGTCCAGTGGAGTAATTGGCTACAAATCCACCTTAGTGTACTAGCATCCAATCGGTTTTACTCCCCTTTGTGCACCATGAAATGATGCAAGCCCTTGTCAAATACTTAGCTGAAATCAAGATCAACTGTCGCTAAGACATTCTCAAGCGCTAAACGCTGCCTGGCTTAGTAAAAACAGGAAGTATCACCAGACGTGATTTCGACTCGATATGTCTGTGGTCTTTCTCTTTGCCTTAAAATGTTCCAATCGTTGGATGATATCTTAAGAGTCTTCTTGTTGAAACTTCGCACTTATTGTATTATTCTTATTTATTGCTTTTTATCTCATTTAGTCATTTTTAAAAACTGGCAGTTTTATATTTCCTTGTAAAGTTTTCAAAAACATAAAAGTGAGATTTGGTAATAATATGGATATTCAATTTTCTGGTGCTAAATAATTATGTGCCCTTAAAATAGCTAGGAGCTTTTCTAATATTGCTTAACATTATTTTAAAAATACAGAGTTTACAAAACCTTATCACATATTTTATTCTAAGAATGATACAATTTTAATACCACGCTAGAGGGCAGTGATCTGAGGACCAGAGGCTCGTGACCTTCCCAAGTTACAGAAATTATAGGAGACTACAATGGTCTTCATTATTTAGTTTTTATATTTGCTTTTATGTCTCTAATGACAGCATTAACACGTGTGACTTGTGGAATAGTAAACAAAACAGAAAATAAAAAATCACCAGTAATCACAACACACAAATATTAATGATCTTTGTTGTATTTATGTTCTCCTCAATTATGAGTATTGAATTCCCTTAACTTTAGAAATGTTCTATTTCAATGGACAGAGAAAAATAAAACTTAGAATCGTAAATATTTCCTGTTTTCTAGGTACTTGTTAACTTTTGGATGTATTTTTTTTTAATTTTAAAGTTGTGGGGTACAATTCAGGGCTAGGTATACACATGATCATTGTGTAGGTAAAGTTTGTGCCTCTCTTTGGTCCCCACTTCACCTGGTTTGAGATCAGGTAACCTTATTGATGAGGTGTGCCCTCACTCCCCGCCCTCCCCTGGCAGTTTCCCTCCCACTAACGCCAATCCCTTTCTTATGGTATTATGATAATTGTTCAGGGTCCACTTATGAGTGAGAACATGTTACTCAGTTCTTTTTTTCTGTGATAGATCACTCAGTATTATAGAGTCTAAGTCCACCCAAGTTGCTGCAGAGTTCATAATTTTGTCCTTCTTTATGGGTGCATAGTATTCCATCATGTATATGTACCACACCTTTTAAATCCAGTCCTCTTTTGATGAGCCACACAGTTGGTTCCATGTTTTTGCTATTTTGAATAATGCTGCAATAAACATGTGTGTGCAGGTGTCTTTTTCATAGAGTGATTCGAGTTCCTCCAGGTATATTCCCAGAAGGGGAATTGTGGGATCATATGGAAGGTCGATTTTTCCATCTTTTAGGAACTGCCACACTGTTTTCCACAGAGGCTGTACTAGCATCCTCTCCAGCATCTGCTGTTTTCTGAGTTATTGATGATTGCCATCCTAACTAGATAGAGTTAGCAGTATCTCGTGGGGTTTTAATTTGTATTTCTTTGGTGATTAGTGAGGCTGAGCATTTTTCCATGCGTCTGTTGGCTCCTTCTTTCAGAAGTATGACATGGCAGCTTTATTTGGATACTCCAAGCCTCATTTCTTTCAGTCTGGGCTAATCTTTATTTGTAAAATATCTTATTCTCATCCGTTTCTTGATTTTTGATATCATTTTGGTAGCTTGTCAAAATTTAGGCACTGGGTCCTCCTGCGCTTGAAAACACAAGGAAGAGATCTGGGTTTTAAAATACTTAAAATAGTTAGAGATTCTTTCTGTATTCAAACCTATGCTATTACCAGAATGGTCCCGGTCATTTTCCACCACTGACTCCAGAGCCAAAATCTGCCGTTGGCCCACTCTCTCAGTGGTCTGTCTCTACCTGTCATCTATCCACCTGTTTCATCTTAAGCCACTGTATCCGCCAAGTGAGTCATGCAGCTAAATAATAAATTGTGTTTATGAAGAAAAGAAACCAGTCAGTAAGAGAAAAACTGTCCTGCTGGGCAAAGTGTGCAATGGATGTTTAGGCCGAAGACTACTACAGTTTGAATCGCTGCCTGGAAACACGGTATGCACTCACAGAGACGCTTGCGTGCTGCTTACGAAAAAAGTCTCTTCTGAGAGCAATGGTAAGGAAAGGGATTTTTAAGAGCAGTGAAGGAAGGAGCAGAAGCATCTCTTGCGGCAGACTGGATGTTGTCAACCTCCCAGCACAGGAAGCACTAAATCTACTTACTATTATTTCCTATGACAATTTATTTTCCTCAATCCCTCCCTTCTTGGGGGTCAGATCGACTGTATTAATTTATCTTTGCTTTTAAATAAAAATAATGTGTGTTGGTAATTTCTATGGCAGCTTTATCTACTTGTATGTGCTCTACATACTGCCAGAAAAAGGAGATGTAATATTCAGTCAATGAGTCAGGGACTCTTAATGCTAATGTTAGCTTTCATACAGGCAGAGAGTGGGCCAGTAGAAAAGCAAATAACACTGCAGTATAATTAAACTTAGCTACCTAAGAACTATGGTGCATGAATAAAAGCATAGTGGAAAATAATTGCTGTCTTATTATGCTTTACCAGCAAGTCCTGGAGGAGTCCTTAAAAGAAACTAAATGAGACGCTTTTAAATATGTTAAAATTTGGAATTGGGTTAGAGTGAATTCCCTCTACACAGTATAGCGATTGTGTCTTTTGAAGACCAGACCATGGGATCTGACCACCAGCCTCGATATAACGGACAGAAAACTGATTGTTGCTTCGTCCGTGGTAAGAGCAAGCCATGGTGACAGCTATATTTATATCCATTTGTTTATTTGCTTTAATCCAAAATCTGACACTCTATTAGCATTGTATATAGGTTTCAATTTTGTCTGTTTGCATAAAAAGTGTCTGGAGCTTTTATTCCCAGATTTCTCCGGAAAATAGGTAGCGCCCTTCTTGGGAACCGGTATTTGGATTAAATATTGTCTATTAACACCTTCTCTCATCGCGAAGGCCTAGACCAGATGCCTGCTGGAGTCCTCTTTCATGTTGTTTGTTCTTTCGTATTTTGCCAAAGTATTTCACTTCCATATCATTATTGTCAACTTGTTTCTTGCTGCTTTCTCATCCTGTTTGCTAGAGTGTAAAATATCATCCCATGCTGCTCTCTTGCCGTGGTGATCGGAATTTTAAATCTGATGAGTTTACTCCTGGAGAGCATCTGACCAAATCCACAGTGCCCTCGCCTTCCCAGGCCTCCACTTGCCCCCCAGATTCAGCTCACCTTTCAAAGTTCCAATTTCTCCTCAAGGCTGTTACCTTACACAGGTATTTTTAACACTTGAGTTGTGCTGTCTTCACCTACTTCAGCATACAAATTAGGATTTAAGCCATGCATTTAAATGTGGTCTCAGAACCTTATAAATTACTAAGAAGGCGTTTCAGTGCATCATTTAACATACCACGGGATCTCAATTAGTGATTAGTATACATATTGCTGTTCACCACTGATTTATACCGGTACAAAAATGCCAACTTGACCACCTGCTTAATTTTCTATTTTCACTTTCATGTATAATTTCTAGGTCTGGTAACTCTCCTTTTCATCTTTCAGAAATCAAACACGGATGAATGTTCTATTTAAAGCGGATGCATAGATTAATGTCTATGGCTTTGGAATTTTTAACCTAGACGTATTTCAAAATTATTCGAGACAGATAGAATTTGTAAAATATCTTGGCTGGTAGCTGAATGCCATTATAGTTCATTATATTCTGCCACATGGTATGCGATGGTGTGTTTACCTACCCAAATTTAGAAAGTAAGCCGATTAGGGGAATGGCGGACAGGGATGTGTCAGGTACGTTTTGCTTTCCAACTTTTATAGATGGTCACGTTACCCACAATAAGGCATTGTCATCATGATCCAAGGACGTAATGGAAATCAGTTTCTGACATAGCATATCTTGTCCTTGAAAACTGCACCGACAGAATAAGGACCCAACCACACTTCAGATAGCGAAGAATAGATCAAGGATGTCCATACAAACCTAGGAAATGTGAAAACCATGGTGGTTTCAATATCATTGTTTAAAATGTCTTGCTTTAGGCTCCAAGAAGATACCACATTTGCAATGTCTGTAACGATATATTTTATGTATTACGCATGTCTCACATGAGAATACCTTGCATATACAAGTAATTTACTGAAGAGGTGTAGGATCCATTTTAAAATAAAAACTGGTAAGTTGAATTTGAGGTTCTGTTTAGCTTGCTGTAATTTTGTTTCAGCCTTTTGTGTAGAAAGTAAAAACTATCAATAAATATGAAATATCTGTTCACTATCAACTTGTATCTTACTGCTTCATAATCCTGTTTGCTGTAGTTCACTATTTGTCTACTATACAACTTTCCCACTTAATTACGATCATAAATAAGCTGCATTGTGTATAAAATCTGTCTACCTGCCTAAGACACATATTTTCTCGGTTCTAAAAACATATGCATTAAATGCAGACCCTTCAGCTTGCAGTTAGATTGCAAATTGTTTTAAGGTCCCCTTGTAGCAGGAAGTTGGAAAACCAGCATATACTTGTTTTTAAAAAGAATTGAATATCAATCGTTTTCATTCAACTTTTCAAGGTCATTATGCTTTTCTTACTACACCTAATAGTAGCTTTTCTCTTCCTTTATAGATAACAAATTCCCTTATGCCCTTACATTGAATAGGGCAAGAATTGATATTTTTTATGTGACCTCTATTGAAAATTGACAGATTCTTAACCGGAAATAAGGTGATTGAAATAACCCCGAATAAGGCATTCAGAAAGCTCTTTCCAAGACACCACAGCAGTGGGAACATGCAGCAAATTCCAATGTCATGCCACTGGGTGTGTCTTCTCACTCCGAATTAGAGGCCACAGATACGCTTGGAAATATGTGCCAGACAGGGACTTTGAAACACTCCTAAGGAGACTGGATTTTCCAGCTCCCGAAAGAAACTTTCTTCCCCCTTCCAGACACGTCAGAGTTAATTCCGTTTCCTCCGAGGATGCAATCTGTAAGTTAGGTCTGGGAGGCGGCGAGGCAACCTGGGCTTGGAGTAACACTTCTGTTGTCAAAGGTTACTGAGGGGGTAAGGGAAGGGGCTGGGAGGGGCAGGAGCCACGGAAATGAAGAAGGATGGCTTTGCACCCGCTGCAGGAACTCGAATGCTGCACGTGTACTCGGAATACTGTGGTCGAGGCTGTTGCATTTTTGCTTTTTGCGTTTCCATCTGTTTAGCTCGCACAGGGCTGGGGAATGCCAGGTGGGTGGACGCTGACCTTCGCTGTGTCGCTTTCCAAATTAGGGCCACATGATGTTGTAATTAAACTCGAGTTCACCATAACGATCTACGCGGAGACACAATAAGATCAGGTTTTCTCCTCACTTGTAATATCATCGAATGTATAAGACTTGGTGGGAAGTCTGTGTCCTTTTAGTTTAAATGAGGATTTCTCTTTTCCTCCACAGAATGAAAGGTCAGAGGAAACAACACGCTCTAGAGCTTTACATCGTGCATATTAAGATTCCTCTATTAATATTCTTATTTTTAAAACAGCCACCTTGACTGAGGAGGCACTGAAGTGTTTTGCACAATGTTACAGTCTCTCAAATTGCTCCGCACTGCAGGCCTGCCTCGCTCTAAATCTCCCTGTTATGCCAATTTGCATCACTAATGGACTTGCTAAGAGAGAAACTGGAGACAGAGAATGTGGCAATTAATGGTGAACGCTTGACACGCGGTGACCTTAGAGACACCTTTGTGCTGGTTCACATCTGCAGGTCGACACTGACAAGTAAGCTATGCCTGGGTTTCTTTTCTCTTTATTTTGAAAAGTTTATTTCATACGAAGCAACAGATACACACGTTGGAAAGCCATAAACATACGGATAGGGTAGCAGAGAGCCATGCAAGTCACACTTCACAACAAATAGCGGAAATCGCAAGGCCATCCGTGTCTCGTTCGAGACAATTTTTGTAGGTTTCAGCTGTCTTCACAACCGAACACGTCTGGGTGTCTCATTTCGCACCATCAACCCGGGGCCCCGGCCACGGCCACCGCTGGCGTTTTTTCCTGCAGCACCGGCCGGCCGCGCAAACATCCCGGGCTGCGTAACCGGCACCCTCGGGTGGGGGCTTCTCCCATCTTACCCACGTAAGTTATTTTCCGCGGAACGGCGGTGCATTTCCACGCAGACACGGGGGCGGGGGGCGGTTCGCCTCCGCGAGCGCAGAGGTGCTCGCGGACACACAATGTCCCGGGCTTCCCGGAGCGCCGGGAGCGGGTCTCCCCGCCCAAGGTCTCTGCGTGAATTTCTCCGCGCAGAGGGGCCCCGCGAATCCTTTGTATGCGCACAGCCACCCCACGCAGACAATTAAGACGGGGACGCGAGCGCGATCACATGACCCGGCGGAGGCGCGGGTGTCTCTCCGGGCTCCGCGCCGCGGCCGGCGTGACCCTCCCCGCGGCGACGAAGCAGCCCCAGCCCCTTCCCGCGGGCGCCCGGGACGCGGCGCGCGGGGCGCAGCGCGAGCAGTAGGACCCGGGGCGGCGGCGGCGCGGGTGGCGCGCGCTCGGCCCCCTCCGTCCGCGAGGCCGCCCGCTCTGCGCAGGGGCTGAGGCCGGCGCGGATCGCGAGGAGCGCGCGCCCGAGCGCGGCCGGGTCTCTCTCGGGGCCCGACGCAGAGCCGCCCACCCCGCCGCTCCGGCCCGAGGGGACCTCCCCGGCGACGCCGCCGGGCTGAGCCCGGTCCCCGCGCACGGCCGAGTCGCGGGCTGCGTGCCGCGCGCCGCCGGGTCTCGCAGCGCGGGTCCACGGGTGAGTCTGCGGGCCGCGGGGGCCGGGGGCCGGGGGCGGCGCGGGGACAGAGGCGGGGGCGAGGCGCGGGGACAGGCGGGCCCTCCGGGCTGGACGGCAGGGCGCCGCCGCCGCGCGCCCGCGGGATTCCACAAGTTTCCCCGCGGAGCCGCCGCGCGGGTGTATTTCCTCGCAAGTTGCGCAGAGTCGGCTCCGGGGGGCCTGCGCCCGCCGAACAAAGAAGTTTGGGGCTGGGGCGGGGAGGGCGGGGGGCCGAGCGGTGTGTGGCCGAGCTGGTCCCCGTGCGAGGAGGTAACCTGCCGCCTCGGGCCCCTGGGGACGCCGCGAGCCTCGGCCGCCCGCGGCTGGCGCCGGGCAACTTTGCAGCCGCACCTCGGCGTCTTCGGCCGCACGGTTGTTCGTGTTGTCGACTGTGTCAGAGAAGGCAGCGGCTGCAAAGCGCTTCCAAACTTTGAGAACGTTCTCCAGGAACGGATGGGGGTGGGGCTGTGAAAGCAGGCTTGCTGGGTGAATTCCGGCGACCTCTCGGTGCCGGGGGGCGGCGCGGGGGCTTTGGAGACCTGCGCTTCCAGCCTGCGGCTTTTTGCCCGAAAACGCGGTGCGGATGCGGAGACATTGCGGGCTTGGAGCTCACCCAGGGGGCCGGGTCGGAGGGGTGTAGGCGGAGGGCGGAGACCGGGAAGGGAGGCGGACGGAGGCCGCTGGAGGAGCCAGGTGTGTCCCGTCTCGCACGCTCGGGTCCGCGCGTGGGGGACGTGCCGGGCGCGCGGGCGAGGGCGCAGCAGCTGGAGGCTGTTGCCGGAGGCCCGGCGCTCTGCGGGACTCGCGGAGCAGGTGCCCTCCTGGGCCCCCGTGCCCCTTCCCCCTTCCCCCTGGCCCCCTGTAGCCCACTCCCGCCGGGGCTGGGTCCCGCAGCGCGAGGACACAATGGGAGACGCAAGGGAGCCCCGCGGGCGGCGGGTGCGGGGCTCGGGGCTGCGGGGCTCGGTGCCCCCCTCTGCCGCAGCCTCCGCTGTCCCACCTCGGCCACGCGACCCCCTCCCCTGGCTGCAGACGCCCGGGTCACCCTTCCGGGGGTGGCCGGACCCCGGGACCGCCCCCTCCGGCCGGGTCGAGGCTGCTGCGGCGACTCCCGGGTGTCCAGGGCGCACCGCGAGCATCCCGGAGAGCGGCACCCCAAGGGAAAGGGCGCGAGGGACAGAGGGCGCGGGCGAGGCTGAGGACGGCGGCGGGCGGTCCTGCGGTGGTCTAGCCGCTGCGCGCCCCGCGGGCGGCCGTAGCCGCGCTGGGAACGGCCGCCCCGGCCTCTGCGGCACCAGTGGCCGAGGAGCGGCGCCGGGACGTCTGAAGCCGCCCGGGCTTGGGGCAGGGGCGCGGGCTTAGCTCCGGGGTCTCATCCGGACGCACCTCGGCACCCCCACCCGCTGACGCCCCCGGGGTCCAACCTTGGGGCGCCCCTGCTGCCTCCTGTGTGAGCGGCCTCCACCCAGCTGGGTTCGGAGGCTTGGAGAGGCTGAGCGTCCCCGGGAGCTGGAGAGGGCGTCGGTGGGGGCGCGGACGGCCGCCGAGCAGGGGGAGAAGCTGGACCCAGGAGCCCCCGGAGGGGGCCCGTGGGGTGGCTTCGGGAATGACAGTGTCACCGCCCGCCCCCTTCCGGATACCTCCTTTTGGGAGGTTGCTTGGAAACTAGGATGTGCTACGACTGCCCAGATCGTAGCGAGTACCTCCAGGAGGAGGCCTGGAGCTGGTTTCTCAGGTCCCAGCTTGGCACTGGAGGGACCTGTGTTTTGCACTCAGTTTACCACGCGGGACCTACTTCTCTTCTGTCTCTTGAGGAGGCACGGGGAGCGCTTTGGGGACCCGTCTGTGTCAGCAGTGCAGCGATTTTATTAAAGGAGGGAGGCGGGGTTGGTGGGTGTTCCATCATCTCTCTGCCTTCCTCAGCCCAGCAAAAGCATCCAGGTGTAAAGTCCAGAGGATTTTGCTTCTCAAGATCCACAACCCTGTCGGGAGAGAGGTTTCCAAGAAGTGAGGCATACCCCTGGTTGCCTTGGGTCCTGGCCTCTCTCTAGCCCCTGTCCACACATCCTCCTGTTCCAGCCTCCTTCAGGTTAGCCCTGAAGAATCCTCAGGCTGAACAGGGAATGACATGGCTGCAGACTTGGATGGAGTCCCCCTCAGCACACAGCTGGTGCCACATGTGTGCTGCCTCTCCCACTGACTTCCTCTTCCTTCCGTCCCCTCGCCCTGTGCTTGGACCCGTGCCGCCCCCCTCCCAGGCTGTGTCCTCCCAAGGTGGCAGGCTTCCGGGAGGAGGCAGAGAGCCCAGCTGTGTCCCCAGTCCCCTCCGTGTGAAGCCGACTTTCTCTCACCCTAGACTGGTGCAATAAAGACCAAGCCCCTAATATCTCCTCGGGGAGGTCAGTGCTGGTCTGTGTAATTACCTTGCATTTGTGACCTCGTGGAATCAGTTCCCAAACGAGATGACATGGGCCCAAGAAGAAGGGGACACTTTGCACTCATGTCCTGTCTCTGGAGCCCGGTGTTGTGCTGAACTCTGGCGTCTTGCCCTTTGGCACCCACTCTCACTTGATGCACCAGGAGCTATTTTTGTGTATGGATGTGTGACTTGCCTTACAAAGCTGAGCAACCCCGGGCCCTGCAAAGATGTGAGCTGTAAAACGAGAAGGCGCCCTGGCAGCCTGATGACTGGGCAGGGCACCATTGGTCGATGACTTGAGGGCGCCTCCCCGAGTCGGCCCGTGTGGGCTTCTTCCTGGCGCCTGTGAAGCTTAATGGGTTTCCTCTTGCTCTGAGTTCAGAAACCAACCCGGAACAGCAGAGAGCAGGTTCCATCGAGGCCTGGTCACGTAATCATTCTCTCTCCACCTGCTGTTGAGGTGAGCCGTGCTGTTGCTGACGCCCAAAGTAGTTGAGTGCCGGATGGGACAGCCAGTCCTCCTGATTCTACGGGAAATGGAGGTCCCCATCCAACCCAGGATAGGAGAACACTCTAGAAACAGGGTCAGGCAACTCTCCTGGCATGGACCCTCTGCTCCGTCTTCACCCACCCTTCGGAGGTGGGCTTTCTTAGGTTCTTTATGTAGGAAGAGGCTGAGCTCAGAGAGGCCGAGCGCAGAGTGTGAGACCTTCAGCAGATGGGCCAGGGCCGGCCTGGAGGGAGCTCTTTCTGGCGGAGGATGTCCCTGTGCCAGGCTGCTTTCAAAGGAGCCATCACTTCACCTCAGGAACCTGCCTCTCCTCCACTCATACTTAAATCGGGAGTCTGGTGGTTCTTCGAGGTGGCTTTCAGGACTCATATGTTTGGAAGCTTCTAGATACCCTCCTGATGTTCAGCTGCCCTTTGCATTTTTTCCCAGACCCAACCTCCTGACTTTCCAGGGTTCCCGCATCCAGCCAATGACTGTTCAGCCCGTAAGCCCCGCCCCCTGCTCTTCCCCCGACTTCTCATCTCTGGAGGTCGGGCATTTGGGGGAAACCGAGGGCCTTCAGCATTTGCTTGGAAATTTGCACACAGCTGGCTAGCCAGTCTGGGAAGGGCCCGTTGTATCAGAAGTTGGCCACCCTCGCCTTGGCATCTCTGCTCAGGTCTTCTCTGATGCGCAGATTCTCTTCTGCACTCGACCCAACCCTGTCGGATGGGTCATGCTTCTCCCCTCCACTGGCTTTTCTCTGAACCGTCTCTCCCCTCTGAAGTTCCAAACCAGCCATCACATCTGCTGTCTCGTTTGGTCTTTGTTTGGGAGTGAACGAGAGTACGCATTTCTTGAGCATCTGTCGACTCGCTGTTTGCTTCACTCTCCACGTTTCTAGAGTGTCAATAACGAAACCCACATTTTCTGTCTCTGGTCCATGCATTGCTCCTGACGGCCACACCTCGACGTCCAAGGCGCTGTGTGATGCCTTCCCTCTGGAGACACGTCACGCGCATGTTCAAGGAAAACATCTTCAAGGAAGCATGTGTGTCCTCCTTCCCGCCAGCCTTGCTTACCTGCCAGGATCTCCAGGTTTATAAACAGCACATCCTGCACCCAGGCAGGTTCACTTTTGACGTGTCCCTCTGCCTCATCCCCTGTGCTGAAGCAACGAAGAATCGTAAGTGAGGGTTGTATTTTCTTGAACCTCACCTCCTGTGGGCCTGTCCCCAACTTTTACTTCTGCTTCCTGGGGTCAGCCTGCGGAGCTATCGGTCACCCCTGTTCTTGCCTCTTGAAGTCACATGCATCATATTTGCCAAAGCCATCTCTTAGGGCAAAAATGACGAGGTCCAAACTGCCTATCAGGTCATTCAACTGACACTGTGATCTGAACCCTGCATTCCTGTCTTCTGTCTTCAACGGGATCAATGACTGTGAACACTTAGGTCTGTTTTCTGAAACACTCAGGATGTGTCCTTTCTCTCTAGTTTTGGTTTTGATTTTTGTTTTTGTTTTTAGAACTTTGCCCGAAAGGGTCCTCACTTTCTTTCTCATTTATTTGGTGCCGTTTGAAAGCACAGATCAAGTGTCACCTCCTCTGGGAAGATCTTCACGCTAAGCAAAGAGGTTGAAGTGTTTCTCCCTTTCTGGCTGTGTTTGGACAGTGCCTCTGAATTCCCTTATGCTTGTACATGTCTCCATCATAAGAATGTGCTACATTCAGAATATGTGTGCCCCTTCCACCCCAGATCCAGGTGTTGAAATCATAACTTCCAAGGTGATGGTCCTGGGAGATGAGGGCTTTGAGAGCGATAGGTCATGAGGACAGATCCTTTATGAATGGGACTAGTTTGCTTACATAAGGTCTGAGGAAGCTCCCTTTCCCCTTCCCCATGAGAGGCCGTTGAGAAGACAGCTATCTATGAGGCAGGTTTTTATCAGACACCCAACCTTCTGGCACCTTGCTCTTGGGCCTCCCAGCCTCCAGAACTGTGAGAATTAAATCCTGTTGTTTATCAGCCATGCAGTCGATGGTGCTTTGTTATAGCCGCACGCAGATGCTGAGACAGACTGTAAGTGCTCTGAAGCAGCATTTCTCACACTTTGGCCATTAAACCAAAGACACTTTAAAAGTGACTCAAATAACGCTTAACACATCAGTCTGGCCATTGCCTTGCTAGACTCTGGTGTGGCCATGTGCTCTTTGAGCTATGGCTGTCGCCATGCTTCCTGGCTTAGGCCCCCTCCTCCCCCTTGGGGAGGTGAATCTGCTCTCTCCCTTCTCTTTCTCACTCTAATCTATTTGAAAATAAACTGTATTTTTAAAAAATTCAGTCCTGGACCTGCCATCAGATTGACTTTATTAGACTATGTGGGGTGGGGCCCTGGAGTCTACATTTTGACAAGCATTCCAGCTGTAACCAGGCAGGTGGTGTGTATCACATAGCTGCTTCCCAGCCCAGCCAGGTCAAGGGAGTTTCGTTTAGCAGTTGGGGGAGAAGCCATGAGTGTAGCTTTTTTGCATCATGTTTTTCCTGCTTCAGGGAAAGATCTGAGCCCAGAGTATAGACAGATCACAAGTCGTTCTTGCTGAAGGGCGAGTGCCCATCAGAAAGGTACAGGCACCAGGAGCAGAATTTTATCATCACGTGAGAAAGTGGCCTATAGAGCTAAGGTGCTGCAGTGCAGAGGACTTGGTGCTTTTAGTGGTTTGGACTTTTTATTACATAAGTCCCCTCCATACAGACAAGTTCTGTTCCAAGAGCCCGTTCGTAAGTCCAACAAAGTTAGGCTAGGTATCCAACTCACACAATTGGCTGTAGAATACTGTACTGTAATAGGTGTTACTTTGCATAAAATAATGCATAAAAACCAAACACAAAAACCAACACGGTACAGTACCTTGAAAAGTACAGTAGTACAACGCGACAGCTGGCGTGCAGGGGCTTGAAATAAACATACTGTGTTGCTGTACTCTATATAGGACCATACAGTAAAGTACTCAAAGCACAACTACTTGTAAAGGATGCACACACAACAATGTACATGGGACACATGAACTAACATGATTGGACATGCAAAAACACATCCACGTCTCTCTTTGAAAGTTGGCAACTTGGAGGGTCATATGTAGGGGACTTACTGTATCATGACACGTTTGTTTGGCAAAGACAGAAAATACGAAGCGATGCCCTTGGATTACCACCAAGATTAAGAACGCGCTAAATATAAAACTGAAGTCTCCTTGCACGAGGTAGCTAGTGTGGTGAATTGCTAGGATTAGTGCCATGCACTGCCTCTTGATTTTGCTAGGTACGTTCCATCCCAAAGTCATAGACAGTCATATATTAAGGAACTAAAATATTTACATAAGTTACCATATTCATGTGCATCCTTGGGAATATGGCCCATGTGATTGTGTCAAGCTGGAGTCATCCGTCTTCATTGCTGCATGGTGTTCCATTTTGCAAATACACTGCAGGTATGTTTTCCTCGCTCATGAATGGGCATTTCTGACTCCCACCATGATAAACTGGGCATGTGTACTTTTTTAGACATTTGTCTAGTAGTGAAATTATTTGATTATGTGGAATGTACTTCTTCCATTTCTTCAGATACTTCCCTGAGACCCCAGGTAGTACTTGTAGTTCATAAGCATCTTTGGGGGAGGCCTCATGCCACCTATCCCGTCACTATCGTCACATTTCTTAATGTTGCCAGTTGAATGGTTTTCATCTGCCTCTTCTGAATATTAGTGTGGTGAGCATGTCATAGAACATTCAGGCTTCCTTTACTGAGTTGCTTAAGCCTAGTGTTTTTTTTCTACTGAGACATTTCTCTTTCTTATAGATTTGTAGAAATCCTTTATGTATTCTAGATTCTAATTCTTTTTGCCTATGCATTGAAAATATTGTTTCCTAGGCTGCATTTTATCTTTTTCTTCTTTTTAAGAAAGGAACTAATTTTGTAGCTTTTTTTTTTTAAAAAAAGATATAGTGCTTTATTAAAATTATTAACAACTTTTGTTACAGTTCCTTTTATATTTTGTTTGGGATACTGATCTCTATGGTGAAGTCATAAAATATTTTCGCATTCTTTCTCTTAAAGTTTTAAAATTTTGCTTTTTACGTTCAGGTCTTTTGATCGATCTGAAGTTGATTTTTGCTTTTATATGCTGAAAAATGCAGCTGTCATATAAGTGTTTCATATGCAGGCTGGCTGACCCTACCATTTGCTATTAAGTTTGCTTGGCGTCTGTCCTCACTTGAGACACTTGTTCCCGGTATTGTCTGTCAGGTTTGTATGTGGACAGTCACCTCACTGAACCATCACAACATGAATGAACCAAAGTGAAAAGTGTTAATTAAGTCTTCAAACGAATCAGATTCTATTTAGCCAGAATTAAAGATCAGGATTTTTTTTTTTAGTGACAAACTCTATAATCTCTTTAAACTGTATGTGAGTTGCGCATGTGTGATGAGTTCCTAGCTATGTCTAGCATCACTTACTTTGCTTTCATTCCTTCTGGTAAATATTAGTGAGAACTATATCCTACGGTCACGGTTTCCCTGTGTGCAGGACCCGGGCAGGGGTCAACCTTGGACACCCACCATAATAGGAGGAAGGACCCGAGTCACTTGTTGAGGGTGGCGTGATGGACCATGGCCCGGTGAATGACAACCCAAGGCAGAACAGCATTCCAACAGCCAGCACTTCCGATCGATATGCAGCCCTTGAACAAGCACTCTGAAATATTAATCCGGTCCCAAAGTTTTAGATAGGAAATTTCTGCAGCCCACTGCACATGCTATGTTAAATTCCACCCTGGAATGAGGAGCTAGAAAGCTTGTAGCACCTCACTTGCTTGTACATAGTCACAGATGGTGTTCTGTAAGAACTTTCTCCTTATTCCACAGCTCATGTCAGCATACCAAAAAAGCATGCCTGGGGCGAAGCAAGTATTGGATTATTTAAATATTGGCTATTAATTTAAGAGGGCTTTCAGAATAGCCCAGGGAAGCCAACGAGGGAATCGTGTATTTATAAGCTTACCTAAAAAGACAACGCGACACCAAATACAAATTATACCCATGCCGTTCATGTCAGTTCCTTCCAATGACTATTTTTTGCCTCAACTCTGATCAAGGAAAGGAATCATTTTAGGAAATGCACAAATTCAGGGTGGGCCTTTATTTATTCATTCTGTGTGTCTCCTCTTTGTGTGACTTCAGGTCTGGGCTACTTCCTGATGTCTCTCTTTCACCCTCTTCCCCACCCCACACGGTCTTGTAACCACCTTTTATCCTCCCTCAACACACCACTTGGTGTCTAACTCATTGCCTTTGCTTTCCCGTCTGTTTAAAATATCTTTTTTCTTTTCCATCTAACGAGGTTTGTGTTCATCCTTCAAGGTCTATCGTTATTGTTAAGTCCTTCAGAGGCGTTTCCTAATTTCCCTGTGGAGAGCTCTTCTCACTCTCGCCTCTGTTTCAGGAGGGCTTAGCACTTACCTATTACCCTTTAGTACAAGTAATATTTGTGTGTCAGTTTTAGGGCCCAGACTTTGACAAAGAGGACAAATAATTTCTCAGTGTAGCCATCTAAGCCTGTACCACCCAGCCGACTTACCACTAGCTGCCTGTGCCAGTGAGCACATACATGTGCCAGTGCAACCAAAAAAACTGAGTTTTTAACTCTATGAACTTTCAATGAGGGTTTCAGTTCAAATCATCACGTTTCATGTAGTGAATAGGCACGTGTAGCTGGTGGCTACTGTCTTGGCTAGAGCAGATACTGACTGTTTCCACCATCAGAGAAAATTCTTGTGGACAGGATTTGGGAGGAATAAATTCAGTAACATTTGGAGCAAATGAATGAATAAAGGAGAGAGTTTTGTAGGACACTAACAATATCAACCCGTTCGATTTTCCATGGATGGCTGCCTCTGAGTTGTGTAAGACTCATGGTCCTGTTGGTGAGCATCATTTTGCAACTTCACAGATTTCCACGTGTCTTGTAGTGACACAGATGACCCCGGCTAACCAGGAAGGTCCTGACAAAGGGGAGAGTTAAAGCTTACTTTGGTGAATTCCTTAGATATCTACCCAAAGCACATATGCCTGGGATGACCGCATAGCAATCATCTTTTAAGACACTGGCATTTAATAAATGGGATTGAGCCCGTGGTCACAATTCCCCTTCCTTTAGGACTTGAGTTTCATCACATGGGCTGGGAGATTCACTCACTCTTTTTCAAATATTGAATTCCATTTGACTTTAATAGCCATTAGGATGGCGGCTGCCATTGTTGTTACAATTTTTGAATTGTGTCTCACTCTGCTGGAATGCAGTGGCACAATCATGACAATCCTGGCTCACCACAGCCTCCACCCCCTGGGCCCAGGTCATCCTTCTGCCTCAGCTTCCCAAGTAGTTGGGACTACAGGCACACACCACCATGCCCAGCTAGTTTTTTTAATTTTGGTAGGGTCTCACTGTGTTGTCCAGGCTGGTCTCAAACTCCTGGACTCACGCAATACACCTGCCTCAGCCTCTCAAAATGCTGGGATTCCACAAATGAGCCACTGTGCCCAGCCCTAGGATGGCTATTATGAAAAAAATATATACAGTATATGACAAGTGTCAGCAAGGGTGTGGAGAAATTGGAACCCCTTTGCATTGCTGGTGGCAGTTTGAGATGTGTAGGCACTGTGGAAACAGTCTGGTGGCTCCTGAAGACTTACAATTTTCATATAATCTGGCAATTCCACCTCGGTATGTATCCACAGGAGGTGAAGACAGAGACTCAAACAGATACCTGTGCACCCGTGATCATAACAGCATTATTCACGATAGCTAATATGTAGGGGAAAAAAGTCTGTCCACAAATGAATGGAGACACAAAATATGATTACATGCAATGGGCTGTTATTCAGCCTTAGAAGGAATGATATGTGCTACACTGTGGATCAACCTTGGAAATGTGTGCTGAGTGAAATCAATTAGACACAAAAACAGGTAGATATTGGGCGATCCCAATTACGTGAGGTACCTAGAATAGTCAAATTCATAGAGACGCAAAGTAGAATGGTGGTTTCAGGGAATAGGGGGAGGGAGAGATGAGAAGTCGTTGAATGGTGGTGACTTTCAGTTTGGGATGAGGAAGCATTGTGGAAATGGGTGGCAGCGATGGTCACACAACGGTTTGAATACACTGATGCCACTGAATTATACATGGAAAACATTTAAAGCCATACATTTTGGGTTATATATATTTCGCCACAATAAAAATGATTCTGACAAATATTTCTCAAAGAGCCACTTCTGGTTGGGTATCCTCACTCCTTAGAGAAACCTCTGCCCCTCTGATGTGGCCCCTCAGTGTCCCTTGACATGTTGATTTTACACACAGCACCATAGGATAATCTCTCTGCCTGTTGATATTAGGAGAAAGGCAACAAGTTAAAGGGAGTTTGAGACCAGCCTGGACAGCACAGTGAGACTCTACCAAAAATCATGCCCACAGTGAACTGGGCATGGTGGTGTGTGCCTGTAGTCCCAGCTACTTGGGAAGCTGAGGCAGAAGGATGGCCTGGGCCCAGGGGGTGGAGGCTGTGGTGAGCCATGATCGTCATGATTGTGCCACTGCATTCCAGTCTAGGTGACAGAGACACATTTCAAAAATAACAACAACAACAACAACAATGACAGCAGCCATCCTAATGGGCATGAAAGTCAAATGGAATTCAATATTTGAAAAAGAGTGAGTGAAAAGTTAAATAGTTAAACAAGTTAAAATAGATCTTATGGAAGGTGAAGATGCAGGGCATCTCCTCCATGGGCTGCAAGTTATCAAACAAGCACATTTAACGGATGAATAAAGAACAGCGATAAGTATCGTGCTTCTGGATGTGGGAGCTGGCAAGATGGGCTGGGAGTTGTGGAATGAAGCGGCTCAGAGCTGGATGCGCCAAAGTGGACGTGAAGCCCTGGGAGGCCTTGCTGTTGGATCTGGAACAGAGTGGCCCATAAGTCCGTGTCTTAGGCACCTGCACAAGCAAGCTGCCAGATCAAAGCCTGATGTGACCACACACAATTACTCCAGCAACACAAATCTGGATCCTGAGAGCCACAGAGTGCGGGGCATCGGCTCCGCTCCTGACTTCCGGGGGCAGGACACGTAAGGGAAGGACCTCGTGGTGACAGAAAACACCGATTGCTTTTGCTGCTGGAGTCAGCCCCTGTCCCCTCATCCTCTTTTGTTTTGTCTCCTTGTCACGATTCATGTTCTGATGATAGCATTGCTTTCATCCATCCTCTGATGAATGACCGTTATGTTTTCTAAGTAGATGTTATTTACCCCCTTAGGGACAACCCTTTTGAGAGGATGACCTGGTGTACTCTAAAAACTCCCTGCGATTATCTGCCCTTGACACGTCCCACAAAGACAGAGGCATTCATGGGCCTTGCAGAGAGCAGGAGGTGTTCTTTTGGGAGACACATCCAGGGAACATCATCGTGTTCTTTTGCTTGATATTGTTGGTTGCAGGTAATTTTCCATGGAGTTAAATTCAGCTTAATAACACAGAGGGTGGAAAGAGGGTCTTAATTTTATTACTTTATTCCAGCTAGACAAATTAACCAATCACTTTGCTTTCATTCTGAGTGCTGTGAGATAATGTGGGGCATGAAAAACTATCATTAAAGTGACATCAGGAAATGTTGCTCGAGCAGGGACCCTATCAAGCAAGGATCTGCTCGTTTGCGCTGTGTCCAGGGTTGTTGTTTTGGCGAATAGACTCGCAGACGGGATCTTTATTTTGTTTCCATTAGTGCCAGAACAGCACAGATAGTTTTCAGCTGGCAGCTGCAAAGCATTGCCCAACTCCCTGCATTTATTTCTTCTACCCCATTCTCTCACCGTGAAGTCCCTCCGCCTGGCCTGGAGGAGAAAGACCGAAGGGAGAGGACGTGTGATGACATGGAGGAGACACAGAGCTCTGGGCCAGGGAGATGCTCCATCAGGCACTAGAACTCCTTCCTGTGGGTCCTGGTACCTTTCCCTTGGTTTCTCGTGACATCCCTGTCTTCCTTTGCGTCCTCTCCCCGTGTGACCAAGGCCACCGACTTGACAAGCCGCAGTTCCCCCAACAGGCATGTACCGAATGCCAGTCTCTCAGAGAGGGGCTGGACATGGAGGGCATGGAAGGGACCTTGTGACTTCCACCCAAGTCACTCAGCTCCAGCCCAGACCCGCCCCAGCATGGTCCAGCTTCCTTGCAGTTTCGTTGCGCCCCTCTCAGTGATGTCTCTCTCCTCTGCTTCCCTCCCACTCCTGTGATGACATATCACACCTGTGTATGCACCCATCTCAGGAAGTCTTCTGCCGCCTCTTTGCAGAGCCTTCCATGTCATGGGGGCCATGGCTCACCCCTTTTCCTCTCCCCTGTGTCCCCAACTTCTGCGTTCATTGGTTCCTTGGCTTATTGTTGTAATTATTTCTGTTCCAGAAAGAGTTTTCTGGTTTCCCTGATCCTTCTTTCTCCTCAGGTTATTCCCTTGTAGTCATAGTCTTCCCACCCTTAAATGTGAAGCTTTTGAAATAGTATCCTCCTCCGTGGTTGTCTCCAACTCTTTTTAAAAATGTCTTTATGGTATTAATTTTTAAAATTCCTTATTTATGAGTTGCGTTGAGGTCACACTGCCGCGCAGGCTGGAGTGCAGTGGCGCGATCACGGCTCACGGCAGCCTTGACCTCTCGGGTTCAAGAGATCCTTCCACCTCAGCCCTCCCGAGCAGCTGGGCCTACAGGCTGCACCACCGTGCCAGGCTGATTTTTCGTAGAGTCAAGGGCTCGCTGTATTGCCCAGACTGGTCTCAAACTCCCTGGCTCAAGCGATGCCCTCCTGCCACGGTCTCCCAAGTGCTGGGTGACAGGCGTGAGGCAACGCACCTGGCCTGGTGGTCTCAGGTCTTCACCTGTCAACCTGCAGTCGGTTTGGACAGGCCTACTCTGGTCACATGTGCAGCCCACGTCAGCGGTCAGGCCTCAGACTTGATCCTGCCTCTTGCCACACCTGAACCTTCTCTGACACACCTGAGATGCCCTTCTCTGCATTTCCTCCAGATGCCAGGCCTTGCCCCGACCTTGGCTGCCCCCCAGGTGCTGCCCCAAGAGCTTTCTCTCAGTGTTGCTGTATGTCCGTTCAGTGATCCCCCCATCACCATTTTGGCTTTTCCTTGGTAGGGAAGATGAAGTGGTCACGCTAATAACTGGCAAGGCTATTTGCGGATCATGCCCTAGAGAGCACCACCTGAGTGCTCCGAGTTGGGAGAAGCACCTTTGGACGTCTTTGCATGGGATCCCACAAGTCCATGAGCAGATCCATCACCGCCCACCTGCTATGAGGCATTGCAGGGTTTGATGGCAGAGCTGAGATTCTGACACTCTTGCGTCTGATTTTGGAGTCCAGGCTCTTGAATTCATGCGAATATATCGCTCCATAACCAAAGTTCTCAATTTAGCTGCTCATTAAAGTTACCTGGCAAGATTTTTAAAATTTCAGTATCCAGCCTGTATCACAAATCTCTTAAGTACGACTCTCTGAGGAGGTGAACTAAGCATTTGTGTGTTTGGGGGGGTTATTTGTTTGTTTTTGAGTCAGAGTCTCACTCTGTTGCCCAGGCTGGAGTAGTGTGGCATGATCGTAACTCACTGCAGCCTCAAACTCTTGGGCTCAGGCCATCCTTCTGCCTCAGCCTCCCACGTAGCTGGGACTAAAGGCGCATGCCACCATGCCAGGCTAATTTTGGGGTTTTTTTAGAGACAAGGTCTTACCATGTTGCCCAGGCTGGTCTTAAATGCCAGGGCTCAAGCGATCCGCCCACCTTGGCTTCCCAAAGTGCTGGAATTACAGGTGGGAGCCACCCCGCCCAGCCCCTTAATGTTTTTAAAAAGTTAGTTAGGTGATTCTAAGGAACAGCAAAGTCGAGAATCACTGCTCTGTAGTAAATATTTTGATGGTACTCAAGTCTCCTTAATTCTCCAGCACCCGTCTCTCTCTCTAGCTTTATTTTCATTTTATTCGGTCCAGGATTTATTGCACCTCTTCACTTGCCTGCTCCCCCACCCCCACCCAGGTGAATGCATGATCGTTACTTGCCACCCACAGAGTTGCATCTAGGTCCTCAGCCTTACTCAGTTTTTCCCCCTTCCTCCTACCTCGGGTCTTTTAACTGAAACCTGTGGACTCAGTGTGGATTTCCTCTCACTGTGCATCTGGGATTCCCTGATTCTTTCATTGTATCTCAGCCACATCATTTTCAATTTTCCCTCTCTTCTTCTTCATCTCTGCAAGTAAATTCACCCAAGCTGTCACCACCACACCGCTGGAATATTCTAGTGGACTCCCTGCCTGTTCACCATAGTTCTGACCTCTCCTTGTTTTATTTTTTGTTTGTTTGTTTTATACTGTCAGGGTTCACTTTTAAATACGCCAATCAGCAGGAGCACTCTTTGATGAAAACGTTGCTTTGTTGCCTGCAGAATCCAGTCCAAAAGCCTTAGTATACTTGACGAGACCCTCCGTCTTCTGGACACACCGTTCGTTCTTCTTCACTAACTTCCTTTTCCTTGATGGAACTGCCCTACAAGGATGCAGCCATGGCATCATCACCTTCCCTTTTTTAAAAAGCCTGATCATATGTGTTTGATGCCTGGCTTCTTCAGTAGGTTGCCGGCACCCAGGGGGAAGGATGGGCAGCTGTATCTCCACCACCAGCAGAGTGCTGTGAGTTTAGGTGTCATTCAAAAGGCATGTGTTGAACGAATGAGCACGTGACGGATGGAGGCTGAAACTTCCCAGAATTCCGTCATCTCACATCTTTTGTCTCTGAGTGAAATGATCAGATACTCTTGGTCTCTCTGTTACCTGGTAAGCTGCTATTTGTAAGGTGAAATACGCAAATCAACTCTGCCTGGAGTTCCCTAGACAGAAGTATAGCTTTCTTTTTTGTACTTTTACAATATGCAGTCCGTACTTCTATGAGAGTTATACCAGATAGAAACTCATCGGTGTGTGTGTCTCTTAAACTAAGAATAACCAATATTAAGAGACATATATTGTTTCTATTTATGACTGCTGGACATATGGCAGTGCCTGGCACAACGGCGACAATTAAACTCCCATCTTTGTTGAACGGATGGCTGGTGTCCTGTAGTGTTGGGTGTATTTAAGGACCTTGGCCAGTGGTATTCCAGCTACTATGTTTTATGGTAGGATTGTGCACCTTCCTTCTAGGTAAAAGAAATGGAAACATATAATGGTGTCTAATACCCCGTGACCATTCATTAATGACCCTTTGAGTGAGGAACATTATTTCATTTGTTATCTGAATAATCTGATTTTCAATGCTGTGTAACCCCATGCCCATGTTATTGTAGATAAAAATTGTAAGATAAACGGGAATATGACCATTATCCTTAAACATTAAAAGTCTCTTCCCTAGTGAGAGAGAAATGAACTTATCCTTCATTTATACCTTTAATGGTGTGTAAAAGTCCATCCCCAGACCTCAAGATACTATAGGCATATGCTTGGCTTCATGATCCTTCATTTGTGCCCTTGAATACCTCATTTTGCCACCCTGCTGTAGGCCCTACACAGAGATTTCTACTCTTCTGCATATAATTTATATATAATGGCACTTAGCGCAATTATCAAACATGCACAAGTGACGTTAACTATTGAATTTTACTAAATCCTTCCTTAATTATGATGAGGGTTTACTGAAAAACCGGGTTTTTATATTTCTAGTAGATAATATGATTACCCTACATTTAGACCAGTGATGCTGTAGAATTATATTTTTTAGTATGGAGACATCCCTGCAGTTAATAGTGAATTTTAATGATACAGTAATATGGTAACTTAATTTACCTTTATTTGAGAATGAAAGGCAATATAAATAATGAACAGTCCATGAAATTTGTATTTCATTACAGGGAATTGATGACCAATGCAGTCTTCTCTCATGTATTGAGATAGAGGATATAGAATGAATTCCAGGATAATATTAAAATATTAAGACTTAATAGCAAGAGATATTTTCTCATGATCCACAAAATTATAAAACCAGCAGACTACTTTGGACTCAAGCAACTCATGTATTCTTCCTTTTGGTCTTGAAGGTAAAACTGTTCCTACACTTGGGTTCCCTGCCTTGAGTGTCAGCTAGGGTTTTCCAGATAGAAATACTATTTCCTTGGCTGCTGTGCAATATTGTTAGACTGCATACCTACATGGGAAATTTCATTTACACATATTTCTCTGGTAAATTCTAGAACAACCAGGTATATTGAAAATGAATTGTTCATTTGCTTTATCCACTTCATTTTTGCTGTGGAATGAGTTTCATATACCTGCATGTGATGGTAGTTCTAGCACTTAAAAAAATACAAATATTTAAGAAAACAGAAAAGGTTTTGAAAGACAGGTAGAGCTTTACCATCTAGTAGCATATCCTTTATTTCAAATGAAAACTTCGGCGTAAGACTCATTTTGTTAAAGCACTGTAATTTAATCAAACATGCAGAGTGACAGTAATAATATCATTCTGCATGCAAAGACTGTAAGTGCTCTATGATCAAGCCTTTCCATCTGCTATGAAGGTATAAAATTATGCTTTTATAATAGAATTCAGATTTGTTTGAAAATACTTGTAAAAGTATTTGCCAAGTCTCCCTTTCGTTCCTTGTTACTTCGTAAGCTCGAATTCGAACCCCCCAAGTTGCATTTCACCAAGTGGCTAGCTCACTGTCGGACAACTAATAGTCTCTTGAACCATCTTAATGAAAGCTGCAGGTCTATTTCAATTTGTACTGCTATAGGTTTGTTATTTGAAATAATTTATATATCAGTGTATATAAGACTCATAAACAATTCTTCAAAACTGGGAGCACCGATATGCTGGAACCTAACAAGTCGTGTGGTGGTAGGGCTTTTATGGATCTTAAACAGCTGTGTGTTTTATGAGCAAACAGAAACCCTAGAAATAAAGAGAATGTGAGGACAGTTTTTCAGACCATATTACCTGTGTGATTGTATGTATTCATATACTTATTCCTACTGATGATTTCAAGTGACTTTTCTTATTGTTTTCTCTTTCTGATGGCGTTACTGGATCATTCATCCCGTCTTTGCTGTTTTGTTCTATTATTTGTCTTTGTGGATTTCCTTGGACAGGTATCTGATTTCTCCTGAAACACATTACATATTTGTCATGTATGTTTCTCAAATATGAGTCCCATCTAACATTTGGTGGTTTCTGTCACTCTCAGTTTTTCTGGGTTGCCTTTTGGATTGTGGGGTGACTATTTAATAAAATGTGAAAGTCCCGTGAAGAGAAGCTGTTATTTCTGGTCCTATGACCTTCTTTACCTGGTGGCATAAACGAGGACCCCTCTTCCTGTCATAATGTATAAGCCATCAATTTATTCTTTCTTATGAAAGAAAGCCACCTGAGAGTTTTACTTCCCAGTTTATTGCATATTTTTACTTTTGCTTAGAAGTGTAATGTTTACCCAGGCAAGTAGATCATTCTCTCTACAAAAATATATTCTAATTTATCTAGGCTCACTAATGTAGAGTGCCTTTAAAATCTGTATGTGAAAATATACACACATCTATAAATATATGATATCTTTATTACCATTTCAAAATTCCTTGTAGGAGTTCCAGTATCCTATTTAAATCCAGATGAACAAACATATTTTCAAAACCAATGAAAACAAAGGACTGAGTGTTTTAAAACTCCCTGAGTGTATTACATTTCCAGCTCACATTCTCACTAATCAAACACTGAAATCTAGAAACACATCTGCAAGGGAAATATACTTGCATTTAAAAAAAAAGAAAACCCAATTTGTAGAATGGGTTTTGCAGAATGAAAGTGAGTTTGTGTTCCCTGCTTGGGACTATATGATTTATGGACTGAAATACTCCTTTATGTAAATGTGTGTGTGTGTGTGTGTGTGTGTGTGGAGAGAGAGAGAGAGAGAGAGAGAGAGAGAGAGAGAGAGAACATAGCTTAGAGATTTAAAAAGGATTTAAGCCCAGCTTTCTGGTTTAGGAGAGTACAGCCGATGGCCTGACATACTGCTTTGCTTAAAGAAGGCGATATTGAAGTAATGCCGAGTTAGAAATCACATAATTTAAACTGTGATTCAGTGTAATCCTCAAGTTTTATGCAAATGTAAGCCGTCACTGCAACAAACACGTGCCTT
>CAUYQG010208504.1:0-12081 GCA_963574415.1 Tarsius wallacei
CAGGCCTTTCCAGAGAGGGCCTGCAGGATTCCAGAAAAGCTAGTTGTGGAGTCTCCTATGAGGCCCTTACACATCAGGGGCAAATTACCCTGGCACCTTGGTAAGACTCTCAGTCACCTGAGAAAAAGCAAGGGCAAAAAAAAAAAGCAATAACAAAAAAAAATAGAAAAAAAAAAGCAAGGGCAAAAATGAGAAAGTAACAAATATGCTAAATATTAGTCTGTAATAATTTTGAATGTCAGTGGTCTAAATGCAAACTATTTTCAGCAACAATTTGGATATAATCTACACGTCAACCACAGAATGGTTAAATATATATGGCAGATTTATGACACAAATATTACACAGTGGTGAAATACAAAAGAGCCAAATTTTATATCTTTAAAACAATTAGTTTCTTTCCAAACTGCTGGCCAACCATTTCTGGATTCAGTGGAAGCTGGAAGCCAGTGCAGGCAGAGGCTCCCAGCAAAGGAATTCAGTAAGGGGTCATAGATCCTCAGAGGTCATCTGTCATACGGGTGAAGCCAGGTGGCGCACTCTACGAAATGGAGATTCTAACACAGAAGAGTGAGACAGTGCCCTGAAAACTAACAACTCACACAGAAGAAAGATGCAGCCCCAGATGCAGAAGGCAGCTCTACAGAGTGTGTCCTGGCCCACATCTCTCATCTTCTCCTCCACAACATCCTGGCAGCAGGGCACCTGGCCCCAGAATGTGCATTCACTGTTTTTTGTTACATGATTTTTTTTCAGTGGTATGAATATTTTCTGTGATAAACCATCTAGTATTAAACATTCAAATAGCCACTTCAATCATTAAGATATATGTCATACTAAAGTATGCCTAAAACTCTCATAAAAACTGATGACTATATGTTTTATCCAAAAAGAAATGTTTTTTGCATGTATAAATCTGAAAGGAATGTGCTCTTCATGAATAGCAGAAAACTCTTAATAGGGAACTGAAAGGGGCCTAAGAAATAAATACCCAACCATGTTTAGCCTCTGTATGATGCCTGCAGTCTCCTCTCACCTTTCCAGTCAACTGGATTTAGCATACAACCCTTTCTCCTATGCTCCTCTCTCATAGTCCCAAGATGACTGCTTCACCTCCCTTTCTCAGTTATGTTTCAGACAGCAAAGGAAGGGGGAAACAAGAAGGCTTAGGGCTTGGATCAGAAAGGCAACACTTGTTCAAAAATCTCCACATGTGTGCTTACATTATTTTGGCTAGAGCAGTGTCACATGGACCCTGCTGCTTGTGGGAAACATTGGAAACAGTGTCTAGCACTTATAGCCTCAAGAGTTGCTGCTCTTATACCCACAATGACTCTTTCAAAGACATTGATTTGTGCTTAGTAACCTTCACCATTCAGATGAACTCCACCTGAAACTGGATTCATGGGATACAATGGAGCCAAAGAAAGATGGCTTCAGAATCCAGTAGACATGGGTTAGACTCAGCTCCAGCACTTGCCAGCTATATGCATGGTTACATTATTTTTTTCTCTTTAAAAAGATTTTTAAAAATTTTAAAGGGACATAAACTGCACTTTACATGTGCCTTTATAAGCTGTGAATCCTGCATTTATCTGTGATGTTTAGCAATAGGGTAAACACACATATGGTACATTTGCTGGCCAAAATTGCCCTGCACCAGTATGTGACCACTCTCAATTTGATCTTTCTTTTTTGTAAAATGGGAAAGTGGCACTCTACCGGACAGTTGTGAGGACTGTAAAAAACCACCTAGAAATATGAGAAATTAAAATGTCCCTGAAAATTAACATTTTTAAATGTTCATGAAGAACAGTCCTGTATGTGGAGTTTTTAAAATAAGGACTGTCACAAATTTTGACTCACAAAAATATCTTCAAACCTCATTTTTGAAAGGCCTCTGCCATCCTACTTGCCTTAGTGAAAACACATGAAAAAGCTGTGTCTCTCACCATCCCATAGCCTTGTTCAGGTATTTTTTGAAGAATTACGTAATGTTTAGCATTTGACCAATGCCGAGTGGGTCCTGTTGAAATCAGCAGCAATTTAGAAAGTAGATCATTTTATTCCATAGCTGTATTTGTAATGGAGAGATTGTTGATTTATTACTCTATTTTACAGCTACCCTAACTTCCTTCTTGTCTCTGTTTACATAATGGTGCTGAACTAATCTGAGTAAATTATGAACAGAAGCAAAAAAAATTGAAAAATGAGCTATTTACATTTAAAAGTTTACTGTACATCTAGAAGGATTTTTTTCCCTTGGAACTTATCACCTCATACTGTTTTGGATTTTTAAAGTTAAATCATAAGGTGTTAAAAAATCACCTTTTAGCAAATACAGTAA
Organism: Tarsius wallacei; assembly: GCA_963574415.1. Classification (NCBI taxonomy): domain Eukaryota; kingdom Metazoa; phylum Chordata; class Mammalia; order Primates; family Tarsiidae; genus Tarsius; species Tarsius wallacei. The sequence continues at coordinate 2,348 of CAUYQG010208504.1, forward strand.
ACAGAGAATTCAGTAAAATGAATAAACATAATTTCTGTGCTGCAACATATCACCAAAATACTCTTTATGATTGTGAAATTAATTTGGATACTTTTCTTGTTCTGTTTCAGTGTGTGTATGTATGTTCTCCAACCCCCAGAGATACAGAGCACAATTTTAAATGTGCATATTCAGATGACTGGTTACAATCAAACTGTCTCCTGGAGGAGTAGAAGATAGGTCCACTAGAAAAAAGGCTAGTCTCATCAGTGTAATGGGTCATATTAATTTCAGAGAAGGCAAGTCCTATTTCTAATAATGAGTGCTTTATATATCAAATGCCATGTACTTTATGATGATAAGCCACAACTAAATATTATAGACCAGATGCATATGCTATATATAAATGTAAAAACATTTTGGATACTGAATACATTCACTTTTCTTTATGGAATTAAAAGTGTGATCATAAAGTTATTTATTTTACTTTTCTACATTGTCTGTTAGAGACTGATTTAGTTATGCTAGTTTTTACATTACCCTTGTATAAGATTAATAGATGATCATTGCAGAGTCTAGAAATTTGCTGAATCAAATGAGAAAACCAGATTGTGTTGCATTGTCTTTTACTTTTTGTCTGAATATGTAATTCTCCTATTAATACAAAATGTTCATTAATGGAGAGAGAAAATGCATGGACATTGAAGCACTCATAAATATGAAATATTTTGATAAAATATATGTGAAATTAATGAAAAAATAAAATATCTATATGAAACAAGTAAGTGAAAAGAAATGATAAGATTTGAAGAAATAAGCCGGGCTCGGTGGCTCAGCCTGTAATCCTGCGCCTTTGGGAGGCTGAGGTGAGTGGATTGCCTGAGCCCGCGGGTTCGAGACCCGCCTGGGCAAGCGAGACCTCATCTCTACAAAAAATCAAAAAATTAGCTGGGTGTGGTAGCGCGCGCCTGTAATTCCAGCTACTTGGAAGGCTGAGGCGGAAGGATCGCCGGAGCCCAGCAGGTCGAGGCTGCGGTGGCCAGGAGCGGCCACTGCACTCCAGTCTGGGCAGACAGAGTGAGACTCCAACTCAAAAAAAAAAAAAAAAAAAAAAGATTTGAAGAAAAATATGCATATCTTTTACATTTTTCAGTGGACACTATACTGTGAGCTGTTTCTCACATTGTTATTCTCCTAAAACATAATTTAAATTTTCTGTGTAATATTTTTGTCATAAATCTGCCATCAGTAGGCATTTAGATTATTTCCAACTTGAAGCTGAAAAGAGTTTGCTCAGCACATTCTTTCATAGATATTAGGCAATTTCTGCTTTTTTAGAAGAGATTTGTGATTATAATGTATCTTTAAAGCATTGTCTTTATTGCTATCCATACATACATTACCTAGAAATCACTAAATAAAAGACTGCCTACAGGTGAGGATTAAGATAAATGTTTACATTACTTGGTAGGAATTACCTTGGATCACAAATTGCATGTCAGTAATTTGTGATTCATTAGAGTTTTCAGACATCTACTGTTGATGCTATTTGGTTTTACATTATGAAATCTTTAGCTTACTATTTTACCCCACAATACGTGGCAAAATAACACTGTGTCTCCTTTAGAAATAAAATATGCATTTAATTAGATGAGGCTTATTTTAATGAGGTTTTTACAGTGAGTAAAAAGTGTTTGTTTATATGAATTTAGACAGTTGACACTATTTATCTGAGCCTAGGCTCCCTAAGTTGAAAGTATTGTGGACTTTGAAAAGTTTAAAGATATAATTTTAGTAAAGAACTACAAAACCTACAACCTATGAAAAAATTTGTTTACTTATCCTTTTTTTCAGCACTTTATTTTACTTTTATTTTAAAGTTGTGGGGTGCATATGAGGATTTTGCTATATAAGTAAATTGTGTGCAGGTGAGGGTTTGGCTTCTAGGGAGCCCTCTATCTCCCTAGTAGTGGACATTGTACCTAATGGGAGGTTGTATGCCCATTAATTCCCCCACTTCCTCCCTCCACTAGTAGTACCCAGTATCAGATGTTCCCACCTTTCTACTAGCCTTCCCAGTGTCTAGAGTCTGCTAATGAGTGAGAACATGTGGTATTCAGTTTTTTGTTTCTGTGATATTTCATTTAGAATGATGGTCTACAGTAAGGAATTATATTTTTGCTCTGTCAAACTCCAACTATTGGAAGTGTGTTTTTAGGTAAAAGGAGAAAAACTGAGTCTCTTGGTACTTTACTCTTTGGAAGTGAATCAGCCCAGAACATCTTTGCCTGGATAAAAGGGCATGGTGTTCTCTGTTCAGTAGGCATGAATGATTAGCCAGACATTTACCTTCCACACTTAGATTTATATCTCTTGTTCTCTTTCTTTTCATAATTTCAACAGCGATGCCTTAGTAATAAAATGAAGAACAGTTTTGCTTTCCATGAAGAAGAGCAACAAGAACTGATTCACATTTACACAGTAACTTAAACTCCATCAGTGTTTTAATTTTGTGTGTGTGTACCAAAATCCTCAAGTTGATTAATTGGGATGGTTGAGATTAGGAAAGTGTCTACATAACTGAAAGTTTTTTGAGGTCAGGAAACAGGATTTATTTTTATTTATGTTTCTTTCTGGCCATGACAGAGATATGGAAAAAGTCAATGAATGTCCACCTGAAGTGAATGGGTGTAAAGAAGAGAAAGATATCAGCTGGTTCTAGCAAGTTTTCAGCCCGAGTTACAGCCTTCACATTTGACCAGCCTGGGTTGCCTAGGAAACGCACAGGGCATGATCCACAGCATTGAAACAGACTTCATGTAGCGTACACTAGTCAGTACTAACAACACAGCAGATGCAAATCTCTTCTTAAAGTCAGCGATTTTTGGTTACTGTTCTTTTAACCCATTTTCTCTTTAATATAGAATACTATTGATGTAGAATAAATGGTCTGGGATAGTGAAATTATTAAATAGATATTTGAGTGACATCACAGTATTGTATCGCCTGCTGATTTGATCAGAGCTATTAAAAATTCTACTTTTTAAACTTTATCTTCCAGTAGTAACTTGCCACCATGAAACATTCAGTAGCTTGAAAACTTAATATCCTTTTCAGGGGTTCCTATCATAATTTCATAGTTACTTAACAACAGGAGAAAATTATCAGGTGAGAAAAATCCATCTGTGGTCAAACTGAGTTTTTTTTTTATGGCCTAGTTGAGCTCAGAAAGATGAGAGATTAGGTCAGAATGTCAAAAGTACTATAATAAAAGCAATAAGGACTTCATAAAGAGGTGAGATGAGATGAGGTGTAATAAAGCAGTGTCTTAGGAATATTGGAGTATTCTAAGCTGTTCAACTATAAGAAAGTGAATTGGTGTAGATGTGAAGGCACTTGTTAATTTTGTTTCAATGTTTACTTATACTGAGGTAACTTCTTTTTTGTCTGTGGAAACTTTTATGTTTTTTTGAGTTCTACTTGACATAAAGAATCCCTCTTGCCTTGTTTTTCTTTTTTAACTTGACAGAAATTGTGCCTTCCTTCAACAACAAAGGTTCAGATGTTGGACTTCATTGACAATTTGCCAAAGGAGCTGAAGGCAACACTGTCTGAGAGACAGCTATTATTAGAGCAAAAACAATATGTATCTGTGTTAAAAAATTCAAAACTAAGTTTTGAGGAATACTCATAAAAGACAGAGTGAAGCCAAAGACAACATTCACTCAGAATTAACATACTTAAGCTTTGATACCCTTTTCTGCAAAAAGCGATGGATGTCACCAAGTGTGAAATGTTGCTGAGTTGATTGTACCAAAAAATATCTTGCTACATGATGCTGAGATAAAACGCATTGTGTATCCTTCATCTCATGTTCACATGTGTTCTAGATGACACTTTCACTGATGCCACTGATTATTAGAATTTAATAAATCTTATTAATGTTTGGAATCTTATTAATGTTTGGATTCAAGAAAATTTTCCTTGAATCATTGTAGAATCTGTTACTAATGCTTTTTGTGTTGAAAAGACTTTCTGTCTTTTGATTAATAGGATTATTATATTATTGCTATTACCCTAAAATAAAATAAAATTATCACTGTAACCATACATAATAATTCAACATAATATAATGTCTAATATCAGTTCATAACATAAACTAAAAATTTTTTTATTTATAAAAACTTTTAGATTGGATATACATCAATCCATACACATGGATTTTTGTAGTATATTTTTAAAGGTTTTTGTGTCATATTGAACTACACATTGCAAGTAATCCAACAGAACACTGCATTAATTAAATTTAGTTGAGGCCACATAAACTCAGTACTGTTAAAACTAGGGTTCTATTCTTTTCAGACCAGGAAACGGCAATACAGAAGTTCATATGGAAACATGAACAACCACAAATAGTCAAAACACTCCTTAACAAAATAAACAAATTAGGAGGTATCCAACTTCCAGACTTTAAACTTTACTATAAGGCTACAATAATCTAAACAGGCACAAGAACAGACATATGGACCAATGGAACAGGATAGAGATTCCAGAACAAAACCTCAACTTCTCAACCAACTCATTTTCAACAAACCCTCCACCAACATCAAATAAAATGTGTAAACAAGATATCATTCTCTCAAAGCTTGAAAATGTAAAATGAGGTCTTTCAGATGAGGGCCCCTCCAGTAAGAGCATTCCAAGACAAAACCTATCTAGTAAATGATGCTGGGAAAACTGGCTGACCACATGCAGAAGAATGAAATAGGACCCCTACCTATCACTATACACAAAAGTCAACTCTAAATAGATCTAAGACCAAAACATAAAACCTCAAATTATAAGAATTTTAGAAAACACAGGGGGCACCCTTATGGAAATTGGAATAGGCATCCAATTCCTGATCAAAACCCCAAAGGCCTATTCCATAAGAGATAAGATAGACAAGTAGGACCTTATCAAACTAAAAAACTTCTGCAAAGCAAAAGAAACCATCAAGAGAGCAAGGAGTCAGCGCACAGAATGGGAAAAAAACATTTGCCAACTCTATATCTGACAAAGGCCTAACATCACGAATCTACAAGAAATTCAATCATGACAAAAGGAAAAAAAAAACAGTCCTATTAAAATGTGGGCAAAAGATGTGAATAGACACTTTTCAAAAGAAAACATATGAGCAGCCAACAGATACATGAGAAAATGCTCAATCTCACCAATCATCAAATAAACGCATATTAAAGCCACACTGAGATACCACCTAACTCCAGTCAAGACAGCCATCATTGATACATCAAAAAACAACAGATGCTGGAGAGGATGCAGAGCAAAGTGGATGCTTCTACACTGTTGGTGGGAGTGTAAACTGATACAACCTGCGTGGAAAACTGTGTGGCGATTCCTAAAAGTTCTAAAAATCACCCTTCCATATGACCCAGCAATGCCCCTTCTGGGAGTAAACCCAGAGGAACTCAAATAATTCTCTTAAACGATATCTGCACACACATGTTTATTGCAGTATTAGTCATAATAGCAAAAGCATGGAACCAACCATGCTGCCCATCAAAAGTGGACTGGATAAAAAAAAGTGGTACATATACATGGTAGAATGTTACACAGCCAAAAAGAAAGACAAAATTATGGACTTTGCAGCAACTTGGATGGATTTGGAGTCTATAATATTCAGTGACCTATCACAGAAGCAAAGAACTAAATGCACATGCTCTCACTCATAAGTGGACCCTGAATATTTATCATAATACTATAATAAAAGGATTGGCAGTAGCAGGACATTGCCAGGAGAAGGGGAGGGGCACATAACATCAATATGTGTACTCGATCTCAAACGAGGTGAAGTGACAACCAAAGGAAGGCCCAAACTTTATTTGTACAATGACCACTTATCTATCTAACCCTGAATTGTAACCTATATCTTTAAAATAATAATTAAATAAATAGATAAATAAAAACAAAAAAAACAAAACAAAAACACCAGGGTTCTAGTCTCAACTCTAGCTTCTAAAAAACTTTAAAATAAATTACTTAAGGAGAAAGATAGACATATGTAGAAAAAAAACTAGCTAGTGAGTGCCATAAATTATAGAAAAACAAGTTTAGTTGGCAACATACTTTATGTTCACTTTTTAAAAAGACTGTGCAAATAATTTCTGCAAGCAAAATAATTGAAATGTTAAGAAAACTTGTCAGATAAGTAAATTAGCAAAGTTATCAGCTTCTATTTCCTTCTATTTAAATACACATGCATTTTAGCCAGCATCTACAGGAAAAATGCACGTAAATAGCAAGCTAATCTTTGCCATCAAATGTTTGTAACAGAATTTGGAGGGTTGAAGACAGCAATTCTCATATTTCAAATTCCCATGTAAGACAGATAATGACCACCCCTTTAGGTTTAAGTCTCATCATATCGCAAAGCTTCATAAATGATTGCAAAATCTGAGACCATAAACCACCTTGGACAAAACCTGGTAAAATTGTGTCTGAAATCACGTTCCAACCTAGAAGAATGAGGGCAAAGCTCAGCAAACTCAAAGCGGCACCTCCAGACTCAGAAGCTGTTCTCCAGACACTGTCTCAGCCCACGTTCCACATCTAATTCTCCTGAAAAAACACGTAGGCAAGATCCCTGAAATTAGAATCAATATTTAATGACTTCTTTGACAGTATGAAAACTTAAAGCATGAATGGAGGAAAAAATCTGATATTGTAACAGATAAAAGGGAAGAAAAAACTTCATATACAAGGTATGTAATGTGAATTGATAGTAGCACTAGGTTTTTCTTCTACACGTCTTTTACTGGGGAAGAACAGCAGTCACACACCATATCATTTAACACTTCCTTTGAATACAAATAAAATGTGTAAACAAGATGTCATTCTCTCAAAGCTTGAAAATGTAAAATGAGGTCTTTCAGATGAGGGCCCCTCCAGTAAGAGTATCCCAAGACAAATCTACGTTCTTTTAGCTCCTCACATTCTATCCTGGGGTGGGGAGCAGTGGGGGGAAAATGCCAGTGTTTCATAGCTTTATCAACATTTTCATAAAAGTTAGTGCACCTAAATATTAACAAAGTAGACCTAAAATTATTAAATTGTTGTCTATGGACCCCACCAAGCAGACTCAATGCGGTGGCTATACATGAAAATGATCATTGTTCACTTGTCAATTTTTCTTCCTCCAATAGATGCCTTGTGCCAATTTGTGGGTCAACAGCTAATATTACCCCTTGATGCCTTGATGTGGTTCCTTTACACAGTTCAGTGTCTACATCTCTTCTGTGATTAAAGCTTATTACTTCTGGAGGGCGTCTGATATGCAGAAGGTGCATGACTGGGGAATAGATTTCTCTTTCTTCCTAGGTCTGAGCAACAAGGAATTTCTGGAGCAACACCCTCCCTGGGGCACCCCATTCTGGAATGCATTTGGAGATGGGTGAGATTGCAGCTGCTGTCTTATTAGCTTGCTAGGAGTAACACAGAGATCCTCACACTAAGAAGGGACCTTACTCATTGTCTACTTTCATATTGCTATCCATCTACTAGATGTGCTAATTTCCCCCCCCCGCCCACATGTCCTTAGAATATGTGCTTCAGCCAGGCTCGGTGGCTCAGCCTGTAATCCAGCGCCTTGGGAGGCTGAGGTGAGCGAATTGCCTGAGCCCGCGGGTTCGAGACCTGCCTGGGCAACTTGGTGAGACCTCATCTCTACAATAAATCAAAAAATTAGCTGGGCGTGGGGTAGCGCGCGACTGTAATTCCAGCTATTCGGAAGGCTGAGGCGGAAGGATCGCTGGAGCCCAGCAGGTCGAGGCTGCGGTGGCTGGGAGCGGCCACTGCACTCCAGTCTGAGCGACAGAGTGAGACTCCAACTCAAAAAAAAAAAGAATATGTGCTTCAGGCTCAACTATAACCCGTTCATTCAGATTTTGATTCCTCAGCTGTAAAGTTCTTATTTACATAGATTTTTGGGTGCACTGTCCTTGAAGTTGTATCTCCTCAGATCTATTCTTTAAATAAAATGAAATAAGATGGAGAAGGCAATGACCAGGGATCTTCAGAATTCCCTGGGAACTGTGGAAAGCCACCAGGAAGAGGCTCACAAACCTGAGGGTGTGTGCCAAGTACAGCTGACACAAGGGCCATCCATTCCTCCCTGAGTCTTTATGCTCCATGAATTCAATGATCCTAGAGCAGCACCTTGGACAACTACCTGCAGTGACTGCAATTCATCCTCCTACCCAGGCCACAGTAGAATTGTTTAGGGAAAAATTTGGAAGCCCCCAAACTGCCTAAGTCTAAATATTACTTCATCCCTTCCTTTATTCACTTATTCATTAAATCAACACAGATTTATTGCATATCTGCTTTAGGTAATAGGGGCACAGCAACGAAGAATCCATGTCACTGCCCATAATAGAGCTTACAATGGAACAGAGAAGGCAGAAAATACACAAGAAATATATAATGTGAGGTAGAATAAATGCTATGGAGAAAACTAAAGCCGGGTGTAGGGGTCAAGGACCAGCTGTCTCAAGAAAGGTGTATTTGAGGAGAGAGCTTATAAAGGGAGGTGCTTACCTGAGTAGAGCCATAAGCTAAGTGAGGGTATAGGAAGCACCATAGCTTTATTCAACTCACCTGGAAGCAAATACATGGGCTCATCTTCAATGGGATGTTCATTTGTTGTCACTCATTGAAAATTCACAATTTTGTTTTTGCAACCCTCACATTCATATTTATCACTAAAATATTTGTTCTGGCTAAAAGTTTACTCTTAAGAGAAAATGATAATAGAATTAAAATGTAAACTTGCCTGCAGTCCTAGCTATTCCAGAGGCTGAGACAGGAAGATCCCTTGAGCCCAGGCGTTCCAGGTTACAGTGAGATGTGCTCTGCCATGCACTCCAGTCTGGGTGACACAGTGAAATCCTGTCTCTATAAAAAAAGAATGTGAAAAATGTTTATGAATGAATTTTTCATGTGTTGTGTAAGAAAATATTGCTTGCATTTTTGTAATTTCTGTTCTTAACACTTTTTACACCAAAATGTTTTTTCTATTTATTATCAGTGTAGTTATGCTATTGCTTTTTAATACTGTTTGTTAGCCAGGCTTGGTGGCTCAGCCTATAATCCCGGGCCTTTGGGAGGCTGAGGTGAGTGGATTGCCTGAGCCTGTGGGTTCGAGACCCACCTGGGCAAGCAAGACCTCATCTCTACAATAAATCAAAAAATTAGTCGGGCATGGTAGCACGCACCTGTAGTTCCAGCTATTTGGAAGGCTGAGGCAGAAGGATCGCTGTAACCCAGCAGGTCGAGGCTGCGGTAGCCGGGAGCGGCCACTGCACTCCAGTCTGGGCGACAGAGTGAGACTCCAACTCAAAAAAAAAAACAAAAAACTTTTTCTGCATCTAATGATATAATCATGTGGTTTTTGTTTTGACATCTGTTGATGTATGTAATTATATTTATGGTTTTACGAACATTGAACCAGCGTTGCATCCCAGGGATGAAGCCTACTTGGTCATGATGGATGATTTTTGAGAGGTGTTGTTGAATCTGGTTTGCTAGAATCTTGTTGAGAATTTTAGCATCTATGTTCATCAAAGATATTGGCCTGTAGTTCTCTTTCTTTGTTGGGTCTTTACCTGGCTTGGGTATCAGTGTGATGTTAGCTTCATAAAATGATTTGGGGAGAGTTCCATCTTTCTCAATCGCCTGGAATACCTTCAGTAGGATTG
>CAUYQG010208505.1:0-17011 GCA_963574415.1 Tarsius wallacei
GCCTGTAGTTCCAGCTACTTGGAAGGCTGAGGTGGAAGGATCGCCGGAGCCCAGCAGGTCGAGGCTGCGGTGGCCGGGAGCGGCCGCTGCACTCCAGTCTGGGCGACAGAGTGAGACTCCAACTCAAAAAAAAAAACAAAAAAACCACCCATTGGGAAGGCATGTCAGTTGATAAAATGCTATTCCATTGTTCTTATTCATGCATTGTCCTTATTTTAATGACTCGCAAAAAGCTTTTTTAAAAAGATGTTCCAATAACAATTTGGAGGTTGAGACTAGGATTATAGAGTTTCTTAAATAAGAAAACCATGAAAATTCTGAAATAGTTCCTTTTACATTATTGTATGAAAAATTGCGGACTTATGCCTTGAGTAGGTTTACCCCCCACTTTCATATAAGGAACTCCAGAAGTTGATTTCTCTTTATTGTGGGAGGATTGTATTCTGTTCTATTTATTCACTTTCATAATAATCACACAGGTCTTCTGAAATAAGTGTAATGCACTGCTTTCAAAGTAATCTAAAATAGATTATATGAAACTTCACAAAATTTACAAGGTAGTTCCATTGTATAGTTCAGTCAAGTGGAATGGGCAGATTATGATTTTGGTTGAGTTTCACTAGTTGCCTCTGGAAATGACCAAGTTAGAAAGAGACATCATTTCTTCTCTCCTAGAAATTTCAGCTTGATACCAGCCCCAGAGCATATCATTCGTGTTTCCTTTAAGACTCTGAAATGGGAACACTAATTTCCATCTCAGATGAAATTAGAGAAATTTTCATCTCTATTAATCTCTTATGTCAAGTGCCTATAACATTGCTAGACACAAAAGCAGGCACAGTGTAAGAACTAGTTTCGTTTCTCCTTTCTTCACTTTTAGGTACTCTAAATTTCAGAAGGCTCTGAAGAGAATGCCCTCTTTAACCTCCTTAACCCCAGAAAAATCATGTCCAGCGTGGGTCCAGATCAGGTTCTATCCTGGATCACTTGGAAAGCCTGCTATTTGTCCCTTACTTGGAGCACAAAAAAATCCTAGCATGTTTTAGGGCAGGTAGGACCCTTGCCAAGACTCTGTGTCTGAGAAGTTGCCAATGCACACACAGTAGGATGTTTCTCAGTTTTTGAATACGTGAATGGCCATGGAATGTTACTGTGCAGATCAATGTCAAAATACTGTTTAATAAAGCAAAACCCACAAACAGCATTTAAGGGACATCTTTATTTTGGCACAATAGTGGTCATTCATAAACCCCATTAAACTGGAGATGAAAGTTCACAATAAGTAAGCTGAATCCTAAATTTTAATCAAATATAGGTTAAGTAAATGCTTATTTTAGAACTATATTTCTATTTCTTTATGAGAACATTGGAATTGGATGTTTGATGATTTAATATAGCATAGTTAATTTAATAATAGAAAATTAGAAGTTTGACAAGTACTAAAATATTTGAAATGTAGAAGAATTTTTTTTAAAAGGAAGCTGTGTTTAGCTGAGTAGGTTTTAAATTATGTCAAGTATCCGTTGCCAAAACTGATCACTAAAAGTTCAAACTTGTGACATATTTGTTAACTCAAACACAAATACACAAAACTTAAATACAGTTTCTTACCTGATAAAAATTTTGGGAATGAGGGAAAATTGACTGGAAAGGATAAGGGAATATTTTTTAATTGTCCACTAGATGTCAGTACTGAACCAGCAAAACATCTGTACCACGGTGCTCTTAGACAACATGCTATTAATTTATAATAAAAGGTATCTGACAGCTTTATTCTGATGAATTATGGGAATCCAAAGCATAATTCCCAGCCTTTGGTTTATAAATTGTCATTGATTTTAATGTTCTTTGTAAAGTTGTGGCATGCAACAAATTTTCCTGCCAAGAGCTGTTAAATAAATAGTCATCCTTTGCTCTGAGTAGTACATTGAACTTGTTAGACTGATGAGCAGAACCAATTGATGGTTATCCATAAACCATTTATGACAGATGCATAGCAGCAATTCAAACAATTATTGAATGCATTCATTATATATTTTTTAAAAAATCTCAAGTGAACCAAAAGGAATATCACAGGTAATAGACTGGAGCAATGCCACACAGTTCTTTATGAGATACTTCCTGATTGACAGGTGCCTAGAATTGTTGTAGGATTTGCTGAGGGCTCATAAAGCCTCACTGGAATTATTTGGTTTTCTCTATTGTGTGATTTGGCATCCCAAAAGTATATTGCATTGCCTTTTCTAAAGAAAGATGGTTATTGTAAAGACAGACGCTTTTGTTCGTGTAAAGATCTCTTACTAACTGGCATCAGAACAAAAGAAACCTTATGCCTGAGAAACAATTTCAGTGCATTTGGAGATTCAGTTTATGTATATGGGAACATGAAATCCGAAGGTCTGTGATGACCAGTGAGTACTTAATTACTTTTATGCAGAGGTTCTATCACCTAGAAAATTCTCCCTGGCCTTACACTGCTGTGTTTGATTTCACTCTTTGAAAACACTTAACATCCTTGGTGGTTTTCTGAAGGACCATCGTTCGCCTTTGTTCTTTGTTTGAAACTGTCCTGCGTGTTCCGTTGCTATGTCAGGGACCACCTCTCCTTCCCAGAAGTGGCTGTCTTTCAGGGATATAGCCTCAAGTCTGTTGTTTGTATAATGTTTTAAGACTTTTTGGGGATCAAAGTAAAGTGACCTGAGCATGTAAAATTCCATTAATGGTGCTATTTGTAAAAGTACACCAGCAAACTACCTTTAGGCACAGTTAAGTAGTGAAACAGTACATTAACGACTGAGGAACTGACTCTAATGTTCTACCCTTGATTTCTTTTTCTTAAATCTTTCCATTGCCTTAAATGTTGCGATATGACAGTAGTGCGCAAGCTGGAAATGTCTCTCTGCTTTCTCTTTGAAAGAGAAAAATCCATGGGCTGGGGACCTCTGATTATACTGAATTCCTCAAAAATTTGGAAAGATAGTTCTCATTTAGTGTCGTTTTCTTCAGATTTAAAAATAAAAGATTTTTTTAAAAGAAAAAACATTAGGAAGACTTAGAGCTTGATACACATATGGCTGCCTTTTACAAGTCATTATGATCTGTCATATAAATACTGTATTTACTGACATTTCAAAATGTGGACTCTAATCTCCACGCACATTTTTTTTTAATAGTTGCTTTTCATTGCAAGCTTCAGTCCAACAAATAACATTAGAAAACATGCAACATGGTCCACAGGTTCAACTATCAATGTCATTACTCTTTAAAAAGCTCAAAGACAGTTAAGTTCAGAGTATAAGCATTTAAACCTAAATTGAGCTAAATTAAATTGAGTTGCATGGAAAGTTAGTGAGAGGAGTCATTTTAAGTGCTGATACAGTTTTTCAGTGTAAGGGATGAATGGTGGCTGTGTATTACGGAATATTTTTCCAAAGCTATTTTAATACAGGATCCTTTACCCAACTCAGACTTTTGCCATCTCTTGTATGTATCAACGGTGTGAATGCTTGGGCTGCATTCATTAGCCACGTTAGCATTTCAAACCGGCATTATTACTCTATGTAGTTACTGCGGTGTTTAAAAATTTATCCTTTGTCCAACATTGTGGCCACCTGTGACCAGTTTGATATATAGACTCAGCAACTCTTTCTGTACCTTGGGCCATTCAAAAAGACTTTCTCAGGTGAATATTTCTGGGAAACTTGGGCCCAAGGAAAAACGGGTGTGGGGAAATGGGGATGGAGTGGATGAAGACTTTTGCAGAATTTTGTTGAAAACTTGTGCAACTAGTGTTTTGGATAATTTTTATTTATACAAATTATCGATACAATTCCCTTGAAGTAAATATTGCAAAAATGTTGTATCTTAAAGTAACTTAGGCTAAAACAAACACCTAATCGTTTCTAGAGAAGGAAAAAAAATCAGTCAATTCTTTTTGACAGACTAAAATATTTGTTCACTTTTCAATCAGTTTATTCACACAGTCACCAAACATATATTAAGATCCTACAGCAGGCCAGGTGAGATTTCTGGCCCTGGGAAAAAAGCAGTGGAGAGAAAAAAGTTTCTTCTGTCATGGAGCTTGCATTCTGGTGGAGGGAGACAGACAATGAACAAAACTGTATCTACTAAGTCATAGGGTGAGAATACTGAGGCAGAAAAGGTGAAATCTGGGTCAAGGAGGTGAGAGAATGATGCAGATGAGGGTTGTGTGCTGTTTTAGAAAGATGCCCCTTTGGTAGACATCTGAGCTGAGACCTAAAAAAAGAAAGGAAGTGAACGCTCCCTGTTGCTAAATAGAGGAAGAATATTTCAGGCTAAGGCAACAGCATGTGCAGAAGTCCTGAGGCAGGAACAGACTCGTGTGAAAGGAGAAGCAGCAAGGTGAGTGTGGCTGGAGCATGTGAGTGAGGAGAAACTTCTGGCAAATGAGGAGATGTGGTCAGTCACGTAGCATAAAACCTCCAGCTTTTTGTTCTGAGTTTTATGGCAAGGGTTTAAAGAAGACAAGTGAGGAGAAATAAGTTGCATATTCAAGGGCTGCTCTGTTTGTTCCAGGAAGGTAGTAGGGTAGGAGGTAAGAGGACTAACAAGGATATTAGGCGGGAAATTATAATAATCCAGGTAAGAGATGATGGTGGTTTGGCCAGGATAGGTAGTGAGAAATGGCCAAGTTCTGGCTATATTTTGAAAAGCGAACCAATAAGATTTGCTGGTGAATTGAAAAGGGATATGAGAAGAAAGGGAGAATTAAGGATGACTAAGGATTTGGTTTGAGCAACTGTGTGAGTGTTGGTGCCATTTACTGAGTTGAGGAGCACTGGAGAGGATTAGGTTTTGGGTTGAAAGGAGAATCAGGAGACGTTGAGGGATCAGTACAGTAGTCCTCCAATCTAATTTTACTTTCTGTAGTTTCAATTATCCATGCTACAGTACAATAAGAACTTGAAAGAGAGAGAGAGAGAGAGAGAAAGAGAGAGAGAGAGAGAGAATGATAGTGACCACATTTACATAACTTTTATTACAATATATTATTGTAATCATCCTATTTTATTGTTAGTAATTATTGTTAATCTCTTACTATGCCTAACTGATAAGTTAAACTTCATCAGAGGTTAAATATGTATAGGAATAAGTATAGTATATATAGGGTTTGATAGTATTCATGGTTTTGGGCCTTCACTGGGTTGATGGAATGTATTCCCCGCAGACAAGGGGAGATAATTGTAAATACGCAGTCATGAATTTAGGGTCAACATTAGTTTTTATCAGCTTAGAGATATCACGTAGTGTCACGGGACGGAACAAGATATGTTGGAAGGAAAGATAGAAGAGGTATAGAACCTTAGAAGATGCCATGTGAGATGTCATGAGGAAGAGGCAAATCCAGCAAAGGAAATGAAGAAAGAAGAATGTTAGGAAAATAATATCTTAGAATAGTGTTGCTCAAAGTGTGGTCTATGGACCCGTAGCATAGGTGTGGCCAAAAGCTTTTTAGAAATGCAATTTCTCAGATCCATCCAGACCTACTTTGGATGGTGGGCCCATCTTTGGAGGGGGCCTCAGAAATCTGTTCTTCAACAAGCTCCCCAGGTGATTCTTTTACACAGTAAAACCAAACCAAAGGAGGTGTTAGTGTATGAAATAAACAAATAAACATTATTTGAAGAACTCTCCTTTCATATTAAAATTATTTTATGGTTGAAAATATATTTTTGTTAGAAAGCAATGCACTACATTTAGGAGTATAATTTGGGGTTCTGTATCCCCAAAATGAGTTCAGAGATACAATGTGACCAGCTAAGAAATATCATTGCTGAAGGCGTTGTTACTAGCATTAATCAAGATGTACAGAGTCACTAATCAAAGAACTATTTGGATTCTAGACCAGCTCCTATGGAGTCTTAATTTTCCACTGTAGAGAATAATCAAAATCGTGGCTAACTTTCCCAAACTCCTGGTTTTAGTCCCTTAAACGCTGTAAATGCATTGACCTTACTCTCATATAAGATATCATGGAGGAATTGTTGACCTGTGGCATGGATTGAATTACATTTTTGTGTGTGTGTGAGAGTACAGGTTGTGGCCTGACTGAATTTCTAGCATATAGGTTGCCCTTCATCACTCAGCAGTGAAGAATGAAAATCAACAGAGCTTTCCCCAGCCTGCTGCTTAAGCAGCTGCTAACAGGCTGAGGCTGCCCAGCCTCATTAACCCATTAGATGCTGCGTTAGCCCAGGAGTGATTCTTAATGAGGCTGCTGCATCATAGGTAAGCCAGATATGCACCAAAATGTTGGGACATTAAAGTAAGACCCTTAAATGTGGGGCCTATAATGGAGTTATTTTTATATCGGAAGCAGCTCCATCAGAGAGCACTCTTAAGGCGAGTAAAGCAAATGATACTATTACCATCTGTGAATCCACAGTGTTTTAAAGATATTGGAAATTTTGAATTCTGGAGGAACTTGGCTTGTCATTTTCCCAAACATCGTGCCCCCCTAATTAGCAACTCTGTTCTCTAGAATAGGCAGCAGCGTGCAGTACCAAGTTTTAGATTCTATATAATAGTTTAAAACAGTCTTGATCTCTCTACCTGGTTCACAATTTTCTCTGGACAGAAAGATAATGATTTATGCAAAAGCCAAAAACAAAACAAAACAAAACGTCCGTATTTCTTTATAGCCTAGAGGCAATGAAGATGTTTGCGCCAACAAAAAAATTTTAGGGATATGCCAGAAAGATCTTGGAAGCAAACTTTGCCACATAACTGACCAGAGACACTCTGGCTGTGGGTGGATGTTTAAGACCTCAGATTAATTCATGCTTGTGATTGAGTTTTTGACCAAATTACTAAGGTCCAGTGTTACAACTCTCCATCCCTAATATTTTAGCAATTCCCCTTTACTCCTTAACTCTAAATCTCTCCTTTTAGTGGAGAAAACAATAGCATTCTAACTCTCTTTCTACTGTTTTCATGTATCTTCTCCTGTCTTTCCATTCCAATCAGGTCTCCACAGATATCCGAATTTTAAAAAAATTAAAAAGCATTGCTATTCTTTATTGTCACATTATATTAAAGCGGGAAAGCCATGCTTTTACATTTTCCCTGTTCAAGAAGATGCGGAATAAAGTTTGCCATCCATTCCCAGAAGCATAAATGCTATTAAAATTTTAGATTGTAATCTAATAAAATTTCATTTATCCTATTGCTTTTCTTAACCACCCCCTAGCAATCAAGCACATAGTCTTAGAATCTAGGGCTAAGAAAAAGGAGTTCATATATTGCATAAGTGTTTTCCAATAAATTTTTTAAAACTTGGAGGAGATGTGGGGGGAGGGTTGGTGTTTCATGTAATTTTATAGGACCTCTGAGGCACAGAGTTTTTAAGTAATCTTTTTTGATGTTTTTAGACAGACCATTAAGCTGAGGATAAAAGTCCCTGTGTTCAATATCTGGATACATTAAGCATTAGGTTTTAAATTTACAGCTTTCATTTTGACAAGGAAAATGACACGTTTGGTTTCAAGTGCTACCTTGAACTGTTTTTCAACACTGAGGCAGGTTGTCAGGCTGAGGGTGGAGGTCTGTGCTCTTAGTTTCTGAGAGACCTCATGAGGTAAACTGCTCCAGCTCATCAGGAAACACTGATCAAACCCTGGGCAATGAGCTGGTGTCTGGTGGGTGCAATGACAGAGCACCACCTGGATACTTCTTCCCCCATGGGAGAGGTATAATGGAATGCCTTCTGTTGGAAATGTAATTGATCCCAAGGAAGAAAAGAGTAAGCCAGACAAGTAGAATGCCTACATATAGGGGTGGACTTCAACACACTTCCATTTTATTCTGTCCGTAAGAAATTCTTCTGTGAATCCTCTCCTTCCTCTGACATATTAAATTGCATCTGCAGACTAGGACTTCAGGGGGTTTAAACTAAGTGATGGGCAGGAGTAGTGAAGAAGAGTAGTGGAGAGAAGGTGAAGAGGAAGAGGGGAGAGCATTCTGCACCATAGGAGTGGTAAGAAGGGAAGTTTAGAAATGGGAGGAATGTATTATGTGATCTAGGGGATGTAACAGTATCAGAACTGCTGATAAAGACACAACTTTCCTGACTCCACCCAGCCCAACATGGGAAATGGAGCTGAAGGGCTAGGAATGGAAGAAATGGAGTTTTCTAAGTTAAGGAATATAGATTTTTATCTTGAAGGTAAATGATGAGTTGATAAGACCACGTGTATTTTTGAAAAACTAGTATTGCTTTGACGTAAAGAATAGACTGGGAGTGGTGGGCAAACCTGGGGATGAAAGCCCAGTGGGGAGGTGCCTGCAGTAATCCAGAGTAGGGTAGATGAGCTGGTGGAGTGCTACCCCAGGCTAGGGGGACTGGTGTTGTGGCTGCAGAGCTGATGTGGAGGGGGCAGTTGTGAATAGTAAGTAGTCCCAATGGACCTGGTAGGATTGGAGGTTGAGGAAAAGGGCTATCTGGTTTCCTTTCTGTATTAGTTCATTCTGCACTGCTATAAATCTCGAAGACTGGGTAAAAGAAAAGTGGTTTCTTTTGGCTCATGGTTTG
This sequence comes from Tarsius wallacei, assembly GCA_963574415.1. NCBI lineage: Eukaryota > Metazoa > Chordata > Mammalia > Primates > Tarsiidae > Tarsius > Tarsius wallacei. The sequence continues at coordinate 8,573 of CAUYQG010208505.1, forward strand.
GCATGGTGCTGGCATCTGCTAGGTTTCTGGTGAGGCCTCAGGAAGCTTACAAACATGATGAAGGCAGAGAGGGAACAGGTGTGTCACATGGCAAGAGTGGAAACAAGAGAGAGAAGGGAGGTGCCAGGCTCTTCTCAACAAACAGCTCTTGCGTGAACTAGTGGAGTGAGAACCCACCCATTAGTATGGAGAGGGCACCAAGCCATTCATGAAGGATCTGCCCCCAAGATCCAAGCACCCCCCACTAAGCCCCACCTCCAACACTGGGGGGGTCACACCTCAATATAAGATTTGAGGGGACACACATCTAAACTACATCATTTTCTTTTCTCAATTCCCCGAAGATCTGGAAAGGCAGAAAAGATCTCCACTCTCCCATTCATGAATGGAGGCTCCCTATCTTTTTTTTCCCCTTTTTATATTTTCTCCCCCAAATTCCCCTGCCTCCACTCCTTCTCCCTCACCCCTCACTCTAAGCCTGTAAGAGAATAAAATAATTCTCTGGGTCTAGCCCTGCCTATTTCTGCTTTTTTGCTCTATTTTTCTGCTATTATGATAATACCTGGATTCATAATGCCTTTTTCTTATTTAAAACACCACTGTAAATTACTTACACACAGAACTTGATACCTAGTCCCCTCATTCTCTCTCTCTCTCTCTCCTCTGTTTTGTTTGCAAATTTTTTCCTCCTAATATAGATACACTTTAATGCATGGGAGATTCGCATCCTGTGAATTATTTCTGCATGAAGAGCTTGTGTCAGTGGCAAATTGTGTGGTTATGCAAAATATACACATTTAATTCAACATTCGTTTCTGGCGTTGTGGTTTTAAACACATCTGGCATAAAGGAAATGTCAGATGACAGCACAATAAGTCTTAATTGATTTTGACCTCATGTGGTATCAGATCTGTCGTGTCCAGAGAGGAGAAACTGTACAAGTGATGTAACTGTAATAAAGGCAGGGCTTGAAAAGAAACTTACTGTGCTAGTTTGAGTGTAAGTGTCTGAAGAGGGGGTTACGGAGAAATGCACTCACTGAAAACTTAAACAGCAAGTGTTTGTTTTAGCATTTGATTCTGAAAGTTTGTGTTTGTAAAGAATGATTGATCTAAGGGGCTTGCCCTCAACCTTACCTGTTTGCAGAAATGATATAAAAATTCAGGTCTTTCTAAATTAGAGCAAGTTCCACTATACCTCACTGCCCTTCAGCAAGAGAACAATGGATACAGTGGAAATGCACTGAAAATGAAGATTTCTGAATTAAGAAACTCCCGATGGCATTTTCCCCCATTTAGTAACATTATTACAAAAATAATTTGAATAGCCTGGGGCCAAGTAATTTTCCCAATAAATAGGATAGAGAAATGTTATCCAAATCCAGAATACTATAAAAATATCAGAAACATCTATGCCCTCCCCTCTGTCTTGTCTCATCAAGGCAATGACACATGATCAATTTGTGTAAAAAACAAAAACAAAAAAATCCACCACACGACTGGAGTGGGTTTTTTTGAAGCTTTTTATTCTTGTTTTCATTTCCTTTAAATCTCTCATGAAAAGGATAAGTTGAAATAAAAAATGAGGGCAGTACATTCATATTTTTTTAAATCTGTGGAACATTCAATATCTGTTCTGCATAAACATATTGGACTGTTGTCTCAGAGGCTTCACCCAGAAAAATATGAGCGTGCCTCACATTACAAATGCTGTTCAAATATTTTCCAGGGACATAAAAGAGAAAATATCATCACAAGTAATGAAAGTGAATAAAAGAGAAACATAAGGGGTGTATGGCATTTGGACAGACCAAGTGAGAACACAGAGAGAGAGACAACAAGGAAGGGAAAAAGATCTTAAACATAGGCATAGGCAATTGATCATATAGAGAGTCTTTTCTAAGCTTAGTTTTCATACCATGTTTTGAGTCTGTTTTGTCATTTGGCTTCAGCTATATCAAGCCTCTGATTCTTGCTTTTATCTTAGAAATATTAATATTTTTAAAAGAATCTTTATGAAAGATATTTAGAAATAACTTTTAAAAACGAAGTGTTACTAAGCCTTAGAGAATTTGATTTCATTATATATCTTGGGAGTCTGAGAGGTAGAAGGGCTTACTCAATTAAAATCCTTTTTTGGAGGGTTTCCTTAGGAAAAGTATAAGTGTGATAATGATGGACATGAAATACACTCTAGTCTACCTTGCAGAAGCTGTATATGGTGTAGATAAAGTGGGTAAAGCACACACACATACAACATAACATACAAGCATGTGCACACATGCAAACACATCAGGCTTGTGAATATCCAGAAAGATAGATCTAGCTTATTTAAGTCAACAAGAGGAAATATTTTAGTCTATTCTATATATATATAATATTATATATATATATATATACACATATATACACACACTCACACACACACACACACACACACACACACACACACACATATACACATATAATCCACACACAGAGGGTGCCACAAATGTATACACATTTTAAGGAAGGAAAAATATATACTGATAACAAAAGGTGAATACAAGTCATGTTTGACTTCTGCAATTACAAGAGGTGCTCAAAGTGGTTACCATCAACGTCCGGACACTTCTGAAAAGTACTTTGAAAAGTAATACATAGATAACATCGCTTAAAATGTGTATACATATTTTTGGCACCCTCGGTATATATGTTACAATTTCAGATAAAATGCCAACTTTTGTCTTACAAAAATAACTTTTCTCCATAAATTACTAAATCAGTGTTTTAAACTATTAGAAAAGAAATTCTTAGTAAGGTGCCATCCTACTTACCATTAGAAAGAAAGTTACCAGATATTTATCCACTTAAATTATGTTAAGTCCTCAATTTGAAAAAAAAAAAGTGTTCATAGTAGACATGGTCTGAAGTGGTACCCAGCCTACAACACTCCTTTGAGAAATGATACCTCCCTCCAACCCTGCTCACAAAGCAGCCCCTGGCAGCCACATATGAATTTTTTTTGACAACATATCTCACCACAGCTGACCATTGCTGCTTCTGAGTTTCACATTTCCAGGACAGATTGGGTACTTACCTAACCCAATCTGTCCTGGAAATGTGAAACTCAGAAGCAGCAATGCTCATTAACATGCGAGAGTGTTACCTTTCGAGCATAGGAAAGCACAGCATGAGAATCTACAGAGAAGAATATGTAGAAAGAAGCCACATAATCCTCCCCCACTTTCTCTCTCTCTCTCTCTCTCTCTCTGTCTCTCAGACACACACACACACAAACACACACACACCACAGTGAGATAACACTTTGCTGGGTACCACCAGGTTTCCTACCTTGGGGTTTTTATATCCATAGTATAAATTCTTCTTTATTCACTGATGCTACTTACTTACAATGGCTTTCAGTTACTTGTAACAAACAAAACAAAACAAAACAAAACAAAAATGTCTTGATCAAGAAACATAGAGAGAGGGAGAGAGATACTAGTGAGGGTATGCACTAGTGCTGTGAGACTACACACCAATAGAAACCCTTTAAGCAAAAGAGATGGGAACATTTTGTATCTGTGACCCTCTAGGTCTTCAAGGTTGAAAAGAGTCCTAGAAACTGATCCTTCCCTATTCGCCTTCTTTCTCCAATACTCATGGACTTGCCTCAACAACCAACTTTGAAAACAGGAGTAATCTCTTATGTCCTCTCTCTATGGTTACGTCAACTACCCCCAAACCCCCAGTCTGCAGGTCACCCTCATCTCCTACACTTTAAGCTCCCACAGAATCTCCTCCTAGTTCAGTGGTTCTCAAACTCCAGTGTTTATCAGAATTACCTGGCGGGTTTGCTAAAGCACAGATTGCTGACCCTAAATTAGTTTCCTTCAGTAGGAACAAAGCTGGACCTGCAAATTTAAATTTCTAACAAGTTCCCAGGTAATGTGAATGCTTGTGGCCCCAGTGAAAAGTCACTGCTGCATTTCTTTCATTCCTTCCCAAGCCATGAAACTCATCTATTATGTTCCCTGAATTCAGAGTCTGTTGATAGCAAAATCCCCTATAGCCTCATCCTCTTTCACCTTCTTGCTCTAAGAACTTGACACTTCCCTAAGGTTGCATTTCTCCAGAAGCCTCTCTAATGATGACTGCTTTTTCTCCCTGCTCTGTTACCAAATATCTGAGTAGGTGTCCCCTGGGTCCTCATTGCTGCTTTCAGACCTTTAGTTCTCCCTTCTTCCTAAAAACAATCAATCACAGATCTTAAGCTATCAGATGATATCAACTCTGCCTCTCATTTGCTGCTGTCATTTGTGAATTCCTGGGATATTCCTCATAATTTCTTGGTGTTATAAGCCCCTATTTCATTCTCCCTGTAATACCCCTGTCTTTGTTATGATGGATTTCAATAGATGCATAATATATGATCCTTCTAACACCTGGCCTTTAGTTCCTTAACCACCTTTCTTCCAGAAATCTTGTGGTCTTACCCTGGACCTCTTCATATCCTAGATTTCAAACATTCTGCTCTCTGACTGCCATGTCTTATCTTTCCAGCCCACTCTCTTTAGTAATACTTTGGCCTTAATGAGAGCTCTGATCTTTTGATCTTACCTTCTTTTTATTAACCTCACATCCTTCTACATTACATGTTATGGTTATTCATTATAATCACTTCCTCGCAAGTACCCTCCATTCCCTTGGTCCTATCTTATTGTCTTACTCTCTTGGCAGAACCACAACCCTGGTTAAATCCAACTCTCTGCCTACTCTATGTCTGCAACCCTGAAGCTAAAATTGTCTGAAGAAAAACTCACAGCCACACTGACTTTAATTTAGAAATGGGCCCTTAATTCTGCAAGGCATTTATACTGCATGTTTTTAAAAATGCATTCTCCCACTCTCTTGATAAGCATTTAAAATACTTTCTCTCTTTCCAAATCCCAATATGAAAATTGGAACCTTCACAAGAGAACTTATAGAGATGATCACCACCACTTCAACCCATCTGCTCTTCCTGCCTCTGCACACTTTGACCTGCCAGGAAGGAGGTCATGGTAATAGTTAGGGTATCCCTGTCCCTCTCTTAAGTCCATCCCTCTGCTGTGCCCTAGAACTCATCTTTTCCCACTACCTTGCTTGAGAAATTCTCCCTTTGTATATTATATTATCCATCCCCCTCACTGTATCTTCAGAGAAAGATGATGTTGCTTCTTTCAAACTAAAAACTTCCTCTTGATTTATCTTTTCCCACCAGCTCATTGCCCCATTTTGCCACTTCTCAGTGCAGAAAAACGACTTGAAAAAGTTATCCATGGTCACATCTACAATTTATCCCTTCCCATTCTTTCTTCAACTCACTCCAGTCAGGCTTTTGCCCCCACCACCCACCAAACCTGTGCCTTTGAAACTCACTCAGGTCACCATATGCCATGATTCAATCTCTGCTTTTGTTTTAGCCTATCAATGACATTTGAGTCACCTGTCTTCCTGTATAATTTCTTCACTTCTATTCCAGGCATCACACATTCTTGTATTTCCTCCTACCTTACTGAAAGCTCTTTCTGTTTGCTTTTTGGTTCCTTCTCTGTTCCTCTATCTTTCAATGTGGAGGAGCCCCAGTGCTCAGCCCTTTGACCTCTTTTCTTCCTTATCCAGAGTGATTCTTTTGGTGATCTCATGGCTTTAAATATCATATATATGTATTCTGTGAAAAATATATATCTCTAAAACACTAGATTACTGTAGTCAAATGTCTACAAGATACATCATACTCAACTTTCAAAAACTGAATTCTTAGACACCTCCTCCTGCCCTACCTAACTACTTTACTAACTGCTGTCTCATTCTTGGCTCTCGGCAACTCCATTCTTCCAGTTGCTTGGTCAAAATTTTGTTGCTGAGATTCCTCTAAGTCTTTTTTTTTTTGAGTTGGAGTCTCACTCTGTCGCCCAGACTGGAGTGCAGTGGCCGCTCCTGGCCACTGCAGCCTCAACCTGCTGGGCTCCGGCTATCCTTCCACCTTAGCCTTCCAAGTAGCTGGAACTACAGGCATGCGCTACCACACCTGGTTAATTTTTTTTTTTAAATTTATTGTAGAGATGAGGTCTCACCAAGTTGCCCAGGCGGGTCTCAAACCCGCGGGCTCAGGCAATCCACTCACCTCAGCCTCCCAAGGCACGGGATTACAGGCTGAACCACCGAGCCCGGCTTCCTCTAAGTCTTTCAAAGCCCACATGAAATATGTAAGGAAATTCTGTGTTCAGCCTTCAAAAATATCCATCATCTGACGTCTTCTTTCCATGGCTACCACTTGATTACTATCATCATTTACCTTGATTAGGCAGATTTCTAATGTACCTCATACTTCCACTGTTGCCTCCTTAACTCCAGTAAAAAACCACCCAGCAGCTAGGACCCCAGGAACTAGAGAAATGAGGACCAGGATGTGGTATCCTGAGAGAAGAATGTAGTGAGGAAGAGTTTGGGTCTAGAGAGGGCTGCTGAGCACTTCGTTCCATATCAAACACTGTTTAAAAAATTATTTATTTATTTTGAGATGGTTTCAGTCTGTCACCTGGACTGAAGTGCAGTAGTGTGATCATAGCTAGTGAGCTATGTGAGTTGCAGCTTCCAACTCTGGACTCAAGAGATCCTCTAGACTCAGCCTCCCAATACCTGTCACCACACCTGGCTATTTTTAAATTTTTTTTTTTTGTAGCAACAGAGTCTCACTTTGTTACTGATGGTGGCCTCAAGTCCCAAGCACTTAAAAAAAATTGATTAAGACATAATTTATTTCAAGCAATACAGATTGGGCAATCTGGGATTTTATCCAATAAGTCCAAGATTTCATTTGTTATTTAAGGTAACGATGAGATGACTTCCACTAGTATTGAGAATTTTTTCAATCTACATTTTTAGAGGTGTCGCTTTATTTTCAGCCATCTTTAAGTTACGTGTCCTGTCAAGAACTTTTAACCCATTACAGAAGCTCATCTCCAGCTGTCTCCCTCAATTGTATTGACCCTATCACTTAACACTCTCTTGTGTTTTCATTTCCTTATTTAATGTGATATACTGTTTACATGCCATTATTTAACATATATTTTTATGATATAGAACTTTTTCTTTCTCAGCCTAGTGCCTACAAACCAGTATGTGCTTAATGAGTTGTTACTAGTTAATTTCAACAGGATTAGCCATCATAGAAAACTCAAACCAAGTGTTAGAAATGACCATTTCCCACAGTCTTGGAAAGCAGAATTATCCCCCTGATTGCTTCTTCTTTGTCTGTGTGGGAAGAATGACATCAGCTCAACACCTTTCTAAGCAATGAATTAGATAATTCCCATGCTGCAGTTCCTTTGACATAGCCAAATTCTACTACTTACAAAAACCAAAAACAATAAAATTATGCTTCAACAAAACAAAAGATAGTAGCAGAGCAATTCTTTTAAAATAGAAGCATGATACTGTCACTGTTCTATTTAAAACCCTGTATTGACTCCCCGTTTTTCTCATAGTGAAACTCAAATTCATAATTATTTTGGCCTATGGTAGCCAGTTTCTAATATGGTCTTAAATGATCCCAGTCTCCTGAAACTTGATGTATCATTTTCTTGGACACTGAATAGCCCTGAACTGTGTAAATAATATGATGTTGTAGAAATGATGGTGTGTGCCATCTGAAGCTAGATCCCAAACTACTTTATGGCTTTGGCCTGTTTCTCTTGGACCAGTTGTTCAGAGGAAACCAGGTACATTTTGTGAGAACACTCAAGCAGCCCCATGGAGGTATCCACATAGCAAGGAACTGAGACCCTTTCCCAACAGCCAAGCGAACAAACAATGCTAGATAGCTTAGTTGGGGAGGTAATTCTTGGTTGAAATTGTTTATCTTTGAGAACTTTGAAAATTGGACTCCAAATTCTCCTAACCTGAAGTGTTTCTATAGATAAGTCTGCTTCTATTCTAATTGGTCTTCCCCTGTAGATAGTCTGATCTTTCTCTCTTGCTTCCTTTAGGATTTTTTTCCTTTATACCTACTTTGTGTAGGTGAATTACTATGTGTCTAGGAGTTGATCTACTCATTTGTCATCTTGCAGGAGTTCTCTGAATCTCTTATGTTTTAATGGTCGCATCACTGATGAGATGAAGGACATTTTCTTGGATAATTTCATGGAATGTTTGTTCCAGGGTGTTCCCTGTCTCTCTTTCTGCCTCAGAAAGTCCAATTAATCTTAGGTTCAGTCTCTTGAAATAATCGGTCAAGCTGGGCTCGGTGGCTAAGTCTGCAATCATATGCTTTGGGAGGCTGAGGTGAGTGGATTGCCTGAGCCCCAGGGTTCAAGACCCGCCTGGGCAACTTGGCGAGACCTCATCTCTACAATAAAACAAAAAAATTAGCCGGGCGTGGTAGCGCACACCTGTAGTTCCAGGTACTTGGAAA
>CAUYQG010208509.1:0-18334 GCA_963574415.1 Tarsius wallacei
CTCAGCCTTCCAAGTAGGCATGCGCTACCATGCCTGGCTAATTTTTTGATTTATTGTAGAGATGAGGTCTCACCAAGTTGCCCAGGTGGGTCTCGAACCCGCGGGCTCAGGCAATCCACTCACCTCAGCCTCCCAAGGCGCGGGATTACAGGCTGAGCCACCGAGACCAGCTCATGTTTTTTTTTTTTAGTTGGAGTCTCACTCTGTCACTCAGGCTGGAGTGCAGTGGCACGCTCACAGCCACCGCAGCCGCGACCTGCTGGACTCAGGTAATCCTTCTACCTCAGCCTTCCAAGTAGCTGGAACTACAGGTGCTCACCTCCACGCCTGGCTAATTTTTTAAAAAAATTTATTTTAGAGATTTATTTATTTATTTATTTTTCTAAAATTTATTTTAGTTTTGCCAAGTTGCCCAGGCTGGCCTCGAATCCCTGATCTCAGGCAATCCTCTCGCCTCAGCCTCCCAAAGTGTTGGGATTACAGGGTTGAGCCACTACATCCGACCTTCTATCATCTTTTGTATTATTTTCTTGCAAGATGTCAGGGAGCATAAACATTTTCATATCTTTACATCAGCCAGTTTGAAACTAGAAAAAAAAATTAAATCATGGCAAAGGTGCCTGGGATTCCTGTAGATCCTTTTCTTTTAGTACCATAGTACATAAATCTGTGGTCTTTTATCTGATGAGGTATTGATGCTTTTGTCCATGAACAAGTGTGGACATACTAGCTACGTCTTCTATGTCCCAGAGAGAAGACACAATTGTGACCAAGGTAGTTATGATCTTTAATGTCAGACTAGTTAGAATAAGGAGTAAGACTGGAGAAAGGGAAATCAGAATGGTACAGGGACCTAAGAGGAGGTGATGATGTTGATGGCCTGGAGCAAGGACACCAGAGTGGAAAAAAGAGTAACAACTCATATTTGTATAGTGCTTTCCAGTTTACAGAAAGCATTAAAAAAAATCTATCATTTTTCTTTATTTTGAAATAAGGAGAATGAATGGACCCTAGTGGCACTGCAAAGAAATAATAAGTGCAACTTGGTGACTGATTATTTAAAATGATGACAAAGAAAGTTGCCAGTAAGAATGATCAAGAACGATAATCTTGAGCAATTAGGTGTTACATACTTTTTATTCTGAGTTGAAGTCTCACTCTGTCGCCCAGGCTAGAGTGCAGAGGCATGCTCACGGTCACCCCGGTGTTGAACTGCTGGACTCCGGCGGTCCTTCCGCCTCAGCCTTCCAAGTAGCTGGAACTGTAGGTGCGTGCTACCACGCCCAGCTAATTTTTGATTTATTGTAGAGATGAAGTCTTACCAAGTTGCCTAGTCTATTCTCGAACCCGTGGGCTCAGGCAATCCTTTCACCTCAGCCTCCCAAAGTGCTGGGATTACAAGCTTGAGCCACTGTGCCTGCCTTCTCTTTTTTAGAGATATGGTCTTGCTGTGTTGCCCAGGCTGGATACTAGTGGTGGGATAATTGCTCACTGTAATCTCTAATTCCTGGGCTCAAGTGATCCTTCTGCCTCAGTTTTCCAAGGAGCTGGGACTACAGATGCATACCACCATGCCTGGCTAATATTTATTTATTTATTTATAGTTGGAGTTTCACTCTGTCACCCAGGCTAGAGTGCAGTGGCATGCTCATGGCCACCCCAGCATCGGACTGCTGGGCTCCGGCAATCCTTCTGCCTCAACCTTCCAAGTAGCCGGTATAGGCACGTGCTATCACGTCTGGCTAATTTTTGATTTAGGTAGAGGTGAGGTCTCACCAAGTTGCCCAGGCTGGTCTTGAACCCGTGGGCTCAGGCAATCCACTTGCCTCAGCCTCCCAAAGTGCTGGGATTACAGGCTGAGCCACAGAGCCCGGCCACTAATTTTTATTTTTTGAAGCAATTGAATCTTCCTATGTTGCCTGGGGTGGTCTTGAACTCTGGTCTCAAGTGATCCTCCCACCTTGGCCTTCCAAAGTTCTGGGATTACAGGTGTGAGCCACCATGCCTGACTTCAGTTTAAATAATATTTACATAACACAAACATCTGTTTACAAATGTGTTGAAATAGGATGGTTTTCACAGCATTGGGCTTTCACGTTCATCACAGTTTATATTTGCTCACGGCAGAGAGATCACAACACATGATTTGAATTAAAGAGAATTCTGTAATATAAAGATATTCATCATGGGTGGGCAGGTCAGTGTTCAGAATTTATGTTTTTATAAAATGTGAGATTAATATATTTGAGAAACAAACAAAAAAAAGAATGGATTTGAGGGAGAAATATTCCAAAGCATCAATATGATTGAGAACAGTACGCCACTGGTCATATATTAAATTCATCCACTATTTTTTCTAACTTCACTTTGGTCAAAGTGGAATTGTCTTTGGGAGCCTCTCATGCTTAGGCTTTCTCTCTCTCTCTCCCCTTTGGTGAGGCCAAACACTCGTCTTGGATGTTCTGATGTTTTTGCCTAAGGTTTCTCAAACGCCAGTCCTTTTTGTTTTAATCCATGTGGTTCTGGATCCATGTGATGGTTAACTTGTTTTGTTTGGTTAAACCTCACATACCATTTGGAGCTTTGGGAACTAAACTGAAAGGGTCAGGAGCTGAATATCTCCCTTGTGGAACTGATTGTACTTTAGTACAGAACAATTTTCATGTAATCTCTTGACTTTACCAATAACTCAGAAGAAGGGCAGAGGCTGTTCCCAAGGCCCGTCTGTTTTCCCACTGGAGCTCAGAGGTCTGTCAGGGCTAGCCAGTTCTGCTATCTATGATCCTCGTTAGAGCCTGTTCCCAGCTCATATCAATTTCCAGACACTGAACAACATGACTTTTAATCAAATACAAATAAGGATGAGTCAATGGAGGTTGTGCTGGTTAAACCTTCAGATGACTGGATGGTCAATAAATTTGGGGACAGAAGAATGACTACTTGGGATGGGATTTTAAGAGAACTGTGATTATGTTTTCTTGACAAAATTAAAACTTGATAAGAACTCAGAGAACATTTGGTCTTACCTAAATAATAAAGGCAGAATCATAATCTTTTTCTCATTTAAATGAGATGGGAAGGCTGGGTTAGATGAGAGAACTGGGAGGACACAGAGATCTGCACTGGGAACACAGGAAAATGCATGAGGCAAATTAGAATCATGATATTCATCATCACCATTTTAGCTACATTTTATAAGTTGATTACTTTCTAGGGAAATAGAATTTTGTCTAGACTCCCCGATAAGCTCTGGCAAAATAAATTATTCCCCACAGGAAGGCTTGGGATCATCAACTTCCATGTATGCTTTTGATCAAATGTTACTTGGCCAATACATTCAGAGGGTCCTTTTCCCCATCCTCTTCTCTGTCCTGACTGAGAAATACAGAGTATCTTGGCTATTCTGTGACCTGGCCAGCTGCGTGTTTTCTGCAGGTTTAAACCCAAGCTGGATTCTTGAACATTCCCAGGCTCTGATAAACGTATCTATATGGTTGCCCAAAACACCGAAAGAAACTAGCTCCTTCCCTGAGCCAAATTTTTTTTTGAGTCAAATTCTTTAAACACTCATATAAACTCCATCACTGGACCCCTCGCAGCAGACATAGGTGGAAGATGATCTCTCATTCCCAGTTGAGGTTTGTTGTAGCCCCCGCCCCAGGTTCCCCTGATAAATATAAATCCTTTGGAATGATCACCCTGGTGTTAAGTGCTTTTCTCTCTGGAATCCCAATGGGCCCCATCTCCAGACGGTTTGGATGACCCCTTGTGGGAATTCCTCTGCTATGGCTTTTTTTTTTTTTTCTTCGAGTCTGAGTCTCTGTAGCCCAGGCATGCTCACTGCCAGAGCAGCCTCTGCCTCTAACTTCCAAGTAGCTGGAACTCCAGTAGCACACTACCACGCCCGGCTATGCTATGGCTTTTGAGGCAACTACAGCTTTGGTTTTGGCCAGGACAAAGTGACACTGCAGGAGTGGTTTAAAATATTCACCTTTTGACCAGACTGGGCAACTTGGTGAGACCTCGTCTCTACAGTAAATCAAAAATAAATCATACCATGCCGGGCATACAATAAATCATACCATGCCGGGCATGGTAGCACGTGCCTGTTGTTCCGGCTACTTGGAAATCTGAGGCTGAAGTATGGCCTGAACCCAGCAGGTCGAGGCTGCGGTGGCCACGAGCGTGCCACTGCATTCCAGCCTGGGCGATGGAGTGAGACTCTGACTCAAAAAAAAAAAAAAAGAGAAAAAAGAAACAAAGGATCTAACTTCACTCTTTTGCAGGTAGATATCCAGTTTTCCCAGAACCATTTGTTGCTAAGACTGTCCTTTCACCATTGCATGGCCTTGGCACTCTTGTTGAAAATAATTTGAGGACATATGCAAGGATTTATTTATGGGCTCTCTAGTCTATTTTAAAGGTCCATATGCCAGTACCACATTGTTTTGACTACCATAGCTTTGTAGTGAGTTTTGAAATCAGTAAGTAAGTGTGATATTGCTAACTTTGTTGTCCTTTTTTTTTTTGGAGTCTCACTCTGTCTCCCAGGCTGGCATGCAGTGTCATGATCACAGCTCACTGCAGCCTTCACTTCCTGGGCTCAGGTGATCTTTCTGCTTTAGCCTCTGGAGTAGTTGGAACTCTAGGCATGTGCCACCGTGCCTGGCTAATTTTTAAATTATTTTTTTTATTGTAGAGATGAGGGCTCATCATGTTGCCCCAGCTAGTCTCGAACCAGCGGGCTCAATCCTCTCGTCTCAGCCTCCCAAAGTGCTGGGATGTTGTTCTTTTTCAAGATAGTTTTGGCTATTTGGGGTCCTTTGATATTTCAAATGGCTTTTAGGATGGATTTTTAAAATATTTATGTAAAAAGTGTTGTTGGGATTTTAACAGGGATTGCATTGACTCTGTAGATCACTTTAAGTGGTATTAACATCTTAACCATCTTATGTCTTCCAGTCCATGAACACGGGGTGTCTTTCCCTTTATTTGTGTCTTTAATTTCTTCCAGCAACATTGTTTTTGGTGTACAAGTATTTTGCTGCCTTGGTTAAGTTTATTCTAGGTATTTTATTCTTTTTGATGCTATTGTAAATGGATTTGTTTTCTTAGTTTCCTTTTTGGACTGTTTATTGTTAATGGATAGAAATGCAACTGATTTTTGTATGTTAATTTTGTATCCTGTAACTTTATACAGAATTTGTTTATTAATCTAACAGGTTTTTTTTTTTTTGGTGTGGAATCTTTACATATTTTGTCTACATATAAGATCATCTCATCTGTGAACAGAGATCATTATTCTTTTCCAGTCTGGATCCCTTTTATTTCTTTTTCTTGACTGATTGCTCTGGCTAAAACTTTCAATACCATGTCGAGTGGAAGGGGCAAACGTGGGCATCTTTGTCTTGTTCTTGACTTTCAGTATTCCATCACTGAGTATGATGTTAGCAGTGGGTTTTCATATATGGCCTTTATTATGTTGAGATCATTTCCCTCATCGCCTAAAGGAATGGAACTAGAAAAATGTTAGGAGAGAGGTATTAACACATGAATATGAAAGTAAGTAAGAAAAAAACACTAAAAAAACAAAACAATACACGCATCCTTTGAGTCAGGGGAGGAAAGGAAGGCTATCTGTGGCCCAGGTCTGATAGCTGAGTGGTAGCTACTGGAGGGAGGGGATGAGAGGACACATTATGCAAGGTTAGAAGGACAAGTTCCACAGTGACTGCCTGGGTTCCAATTCTGTCTTTGCCATTGACTTGCTGGGTGATCTTGGCCAAGTGACTGAGCATTTCTTACCTTAGTGTTGTCGTCTACAAAAGGGGAGTAGTTATACTTACATCACTGTTGTTCTGAAGATGTACTGAGCTCTGTGTGTGTGTGTGTGTGTGTGTGTTAAAATCTCACTCTGTCACCCAGGCTGGAGTGTAGTGGCATGCTCATGGCTACTACACCCTTGACCTGCTTGGCTCAGGTGATCCTTTCACCTCAGCTTTCCAAGTAGCTAGAACTACAGGTGCAGACCACCACACCCGGCTAATTTTTTTTTTTTGAGTCAGAGTCTCACTCTGTCACCCAGGCTGGAGTACAGTAGCATGCTCATGGCCACTCCCACATTGACCAGCTGGGCTCAGACGATTCTTCCACCTCAGCCTTCCAAGTAGCTGGAACTACAGGCGCGTGCTACCATGCCTGGCTCATTTTTTGGGATATATTGTAGAGACGAGGTCTCACCAAGTTGCCCAGGTTGGTCTCAAATCCCTGGGCTCAGGCAATCCTCTCGCCTTGGCCTCCCAATGTGCTGGGATTACAGGCTTCAGCTACCGCACCTGGCCTAATTTTTTGATTTATTGTAGAGACGAGTTCTTGCCAAATTGCCCAGGATAGTCTCAAACCCCTGGGCTCAGGCAATCCTCTCACCTCCACCTTCCAAATTGCTGGGATTACGTGCCCAACTCTGAGTTACTCTTGTAGTGTGGTTAGAATAGTGCCTTACATTTAGCTCATGTACATTGAGTGTTGAGACTCAGAGAAAGGAAGGCTGCCAAGGCATGGGGAAGAAGCAGCAAGTGAACCTGGAACTAGCTAGCACTCAGTAAATATTGGTTGAACAGAATGTTCATCATCTTGTTCTCTGGAAAACAAGG
This sequence comes from Tarsius wallacei, assembly GCA_963574415.1. NCBI lineage: Eukaryota > Metazoa > Chordata > Mammalia > Primates > Tarsiidae > Tarsius > Tarsius wallacei. The sequence continues at coordinate 6,654 of CAUYQG010208509.1, forward strand.
AAGGAATTGCAAGCTTTGCAGTACTTCTCTCCTCGTTCTCCTTCACTTCTGGGGATGTTTGGGCTCAAAGCCCATATCCTGTGTATTGCCAGGGCTCAGGAGATCTATTTTGAAGTGTCCTGCTTCTATGATAGCCACACAAGCATTAAAGGTTGTAGCTCCTTCAGGACATGGCCAGGCGCCAAGGCTTATGCCTATAATCTCAGCACTTTGGGAGGCTGAAGTGAGAGGACTGCTTGAGCCCATGGGTTTGAGACCAGCCTGGGCAACTTGGCAAGACTTCATCTCTACAATAAATAAAAAAATTAGCTAGGCATGGTGGCACGTGCCTGTAGTTCCAGCTGCTTGGAAGGCTGAGGCAGAAGGCTCAACTGAGCCTAGCAGGTTGAAGCTGCGGTGGCCATGAGTGTGCCACTGCACTCCAGGCTGGGCAACAGAGTAAGACTCTAATTCAAAAAATAAAAATAAAAAAAGAAACACAGTGGTTTTTCTTCTTTGAAAAACTTGCCTATGGCAAAGAAAAGAAACACAGGACAAGGAACCATGTGTTCCTGTGAACAATCCTGCCCTGTTCTCCCAAAGATGCTGGAGGCAAAGTGCTTTGGGATGAATATGACAGAGTAAATCCCAACTCAAAGGCACAAACTGGAATGAGTTTCCTTCTCAGACCTGAAGACACTTTAGGCAGAGGAAGATGCTGGTGCTATCTCTTTCCGGCCTAGTTACACACCTCTCTCACAGACCCACCCTCTGCTACAGCCATGCTGAGTGCCACTTGGTTCCCTGGACACTCAAACTCTTAGAAACCCTCTCTCTGTGTCTTTGCACAGGCTGTTTCCTTTGCCCAGAACATGTTTCCCCTTTTAAACTATCTTTTTCTCTTCTCCCAAACACAATCTTTGTTAGCATTTTGATGTTTTTTCCTGACACTTTTTTCTGAGTTTACAGCTCAGCCGCTGAGCCCTTCTTTGACTTACTGCTTCAAGGGAGATTAAGTAACTTCCCCACGGATCCTTTAAGGATCAGCTGTATGCACATATATCTGCATCTCTTCAGCAAGGATTTGTTGTACACCTTTACGCTAGGCCTTGGGCCAGTTTCCAGGGAAGCTGCCCACCCACTCTCAGGGAGAGGATTTCGGTGTCTAATAAGTTAGTTGTCACACAGTACAGTTACCTTCTGAGCCACAGGTCTTGTTTTCTGAGCTCGGCGTCCAAGTGAGCTCACTTGGTAGAGCTCAGGTAGTGAGCACTCACTCCATTGTAAACAACCTCTGACTGCCTGTCTCTTCTGTGGGCCATGAACAACTCAAGCACATGAATGTGATTCATTTTCCAGTGGAACACCCAGCAAGATGCAACAACCTGGAGCTCAGTGAAAACAACATTAGGCTGGGCGTGGTGGCTCTCGCCTATAATCCCAGCACTTTGGGAGGCCGAGGTGTCCTGAGCTGCGGGGTTCAAGACCAGCCTGGGCAACTTGGTGAGACCTTATCTCTACAATAAATAAAAAAATTAGCCGGGCGTGGTGTGCACCTCTAGTTCCAACTACTCGGAAGTCTTGATGTGGAAGGATCGATCACCTGAGCCCAGCAGGTCGAGGCTACGGTGGCTGTGAGCGTGCCACTGCATTGCAGCCTGGGCAACAGAGTGAGACTCTGACTAAAAAAAAAAAAGGAAAAGAAAAAAAAAAGAAAGAAAACAGCATTAGTTCAAAAGAATTTCTGATATTTGGAGCTCTTGTTCAGTGGAAACTCCTTCTCTAGAGATGGTCTATGAGAAGTGGGAGAAGGGTGGGGGGTGGATATTAAGGTCCAGACACAAAGGTAAAATGGTAGATCCCAAGCCTCTGCATGTAAAACCTTGAGTGTGGAAGGAGAGGTGAAGACTGTTTAAACAAACAGGGAAACACGTCTCCCTGCCCCCATCATAGTACTGGCTGATAACCACATAACAAGAGTATAATTCTGAAACAAAATGGTGCTTAGAGAATTTTGGTAGGTGTATACCCGAGTAATTCAAGCATATGTCTAGAAAATTCTTGCTAGCAATCAGCATTTGGTAAAGGGCTGGGGGTTTTCTTATATAGAAAAAAAAGCAAGCATCTTTTTTACAGACAGATTTGGGATGAAATTTCTGCTCTGTCACATGCTCGAATGGGAAGAATATCACACAACTCACAGAGTTGCTGTGAGGTGTAAGGTACATCCTTGGAATAATTCTTTCCTTACCAATACTTTGAGTGAGGATTAGTGTCTTAAGATGGTGTCTCCAACCATTGAGAAAAACCAGGCCTGGCTCGGTGGCTTAGCCTATAATCCCAGCACTTTGGGCGACCAAGGCGAGTGGATTGCCTAAGCCTGTGGGTTTGAGACCAGCCCGGGCAAATGGCGAGACCTCGTCGCTACAATAAATCACAAAATTAACCGGGTGTGGTAGCGTGCACCCGTAGTTCCGGCTACTCTAAGGCTGAGGCGGAAGGATCGCTGGAGCCCAGCAGGTTGAGGCTGCAGTGGCCGGTAGTGTGCCATTACACTCCAGCCTGCGCGACAGAATGAGACCCCAACTCAAAAAAAAAACAAAAAACAAACCCATACCAAACAAATAAACAAACTGTGATTGAAGGCTAGCTGTGCCATTATTCTTGAAAAGTAATTTTAAAAGATGGTGGTCCCCAAATTCTTTTTGTTATGGTCTATAATCAGATTGACATTTGAGTACTCCTATGTGGTTATATTGCTTGTAATTTATATTCATATATAACTGAACTATTGTTAGTTGTGAAAATATGCAAGTGTTATATATATATATTTTTTTCTATTTTGACTAAAGGGATACTTGTGCAAGTTTATTACAGAGGAATATTGTGTGATGATGAGGTTTGGGCTTCTACTGAGCCCATCCCCCAGGTGGTACACATGGTACCCAGTGAGTAGTTTTTAGCCCTTACCCCCTTCCCACCCTACTGCCTATAGAAATGCCCTAGTGTCTGTTGTTCCCATTCTTGTGCCTGTGTGAGCACAGTGTTTAGCTCCCACTTATCAGGGAGAAAATAAGCATTCAGTTTTCTATTTCTGTGACAATATTCTCAGGATGACGGTCTCTAGCTGCATCCATGTTGTTGCAAAGGACATGATTTTGTTCCTTTTTATGGCTGTGTAATATTGCATTAGTATATGTACCACATTTTTCTTATCCATTCCACCATTGATGGGCACCTAGGTTGGTTTTATGTTTTTGTAATCGTGGATAGTGCTGTGATAAACATGTGCGTGCAAGTGTCTTTTTTCTTTTTTTTTTTCTGAGTCAGAGTCTCACTCTGTCGCCCAGGATGGAGTGCAGTAGCACACTCACGGCTACCCCAGACTTGATCTGCTGGGCTCAGTCTATCCTTCCACCTCAGTCTTGCAAGTAACCGGAACCACAGGTGCACACTACCACATCTGACTAATTTTTTGATATATTGTAGAGACAAGGCCTCACTAAGTTGTCCAGGCTGGTCTTGAACCCCTGGACTCAGGCAATCCTTTCGCTTCGGCCTCTCAAAGTGCTAATTTTGAGATTACAGGCTTGAGCCACTGCGCCTGGCCCCAGGTGTCTTTTTGGTACAGTGATTCGTGCTCCTCTGTGTATATACCCAGTAGTTGGATTGCTGGATTGAATAGTAACTATTTTTAGTTCTTTTAGAAATCTCAAACTGTTTTCCACAGGGGTTTAACTAGCTTGCAATCCCACCAACAGTGGAGGAGCGTTCCCTTTTCTTCATATCCTTGCCAACATCTGTTGTTTTTTTGACTTTTTAGTAAAAGCCATTCTGACTGGTGTGAAATGGTATCTCATTGTTGTTTTGATTTGCATTTCTCTGATGATTAGTGATGTTGAACATTTTTCATATGTTTGTTGGCTGCTTGTACATTTTCCTTTGACAAGTATCTGTTCTTGTCCTTTGTCCACTTTTTTTTCTTTTTTTGAGTCAGAGTCTGACTCAGTTGTCCAGGCTGGAGTTCAGTGGCATGCTCATGGCTACTGCAGTCTGCTGGGCTGAGGTGATCCTTTCACCTCAGTCTTCCAAGTAGCTGGAACTACAGGCACATGCCCCCATGCTAGGTTAATTTTTTTATTTATAGTAGAAACGAGGTCTTGCCATGTTGCCCAGGCTGATCTTGAACTCCTGGGCTCAGGCAGTCCTCTCACCTCTGCCTCCCAAAGTGCTGGGATTACAGGTGTAAGCCACTGTGGCCAGCTCTTTGCCCACTTTTTAATGGAGTTATTAGTTTTTCTCCTGTTAATTCGTTTGTGTTCTTTATAGATTCTGGATATTAGACCTTTGTTGTATGCACAATTTGCAAATATTTTCTCCCATTCTGTAGGTTGTCCATTAACTCGGTTGATGGTTTCTTTTGCTGTGCAGAAGCACTTTAGTTTGATGAGGACACATTTGTCAATTTTGTCTTTTATTGCGTTTGCTTTTGAGGTCTTTGTCATGAATTCATTGCCTAGGCCCATATCCAGAAGAATGCTTCCTACACTTTCTTCTAGAATTTTTATAGTTTGAGGTCCTATATTTAAGTTCTTAATCCATCTTGAGTGAATTTTTATATATGGTGAGAGAAAGGGGTCCAGCTTCCTTCTGCATACAACTAGCCAGTTTTCTCAACACTATTTGCTAAATAAGCTGCCCTTTCCCTTGAGTCTGTTTTCATCAGCTTTGTCTAAGATGAGATGGTTGTATGTCAGTGGTTTTATTTCTGGATTCTCAATTCTGCTTCTTTGGTCTCTGTGTCAATTTTTGTACTGGTATCATGTTGTTTTGGTTACTGTTGCCTTGTAGTAAACTTTGAAGTTTGGTAATATGATGCCACCAGCTTTGTTTTTTGCTTAGGATTGATTTGGCTATTCAGGCTCTTTTTTGCTTCCATATAAACTTAAGTATTGTTTTTTTCTAGATCTGTGAAAAATGATGCTGGCAATTTGATAGGGATTATTTTGAATCTGCAGATGGGTGGTATGAACATCTAAACAATACAGAATCTTCCAATCCATGAGCATGGAGTGTTTCTTTTTTTTTTTATTTGTTCATGTCATTTTAAAATTTCTTTCAGTAATGTTTTGTGGTTCTTATTATAGAGGTCTTTCACTTCTTTGGTTAGATATATTCTGAGGTATTTTATTTTATTTTTTGTGGCTATTATAAATGGGATAGTGCTCCTGATTTGGTTTTCAGCTTGAATGGTGTTTATATGTAGAAATGCCACTGGTTTTTGAGTGTTGATTTTGTATCCTGAGACTTCCCTATAGTCATTTATGAAAACTAGGAGTCTTTTGGTAGACTCTTTAGGGTTCTCTAGATATAGAATCATATGATCTGTGAAGAGAGATAATTTAGTTTACTTTTTACCCATTTGAATGAGTTTCATTTCTTTCTCTTTCCTGATTGCTCTGGCTAGAACTTCCAGTACTTGTTGAATAGGTGTGGTGAGAATGGGTATCCTTGTCTTGTTCCAGTTCTTAAAGAGAATGCTTTCAGATGCTGCCTATTAAATATGAGTTTCTCATAGATGACTCTGATTATTATTATTATTATTATTATTATTGAGTTGCCGTCTCACTCTATCATCCAGGCTGGAGTGCAGTGGCATGATCATGGCTGACTGCAGTCTTGACCTACTGGGCTCAGGCAATCCTTCTGTCTCAGCCTCCTGAGTAGCTGGGACTACTGGTGTGCACCACCATGCCCAGCTAATTTTTTGATTTTTTTTTGTAGAAATGAAGTTTTGCTATGTTGCCTAGGCTACTCTGATTATATTGAGAAATGTTCCTTCAATGCCAATGTGGTTGAAGATTTTTATCATGAAGGAACGTTGGATTTTATTGCGTGTATTTTCTGTGTCTACTGAGATAATCATGTGGTCCTTGTTTTTACTTCTGTTTATGTGGTGAATTATGTTTACTGATTAGCATATGCTGAACCAGTCTTGCATCCTAGGAATAAACCCCACCTGACTGTGGTGGATAATTTTTTTGATATATTGTTGGATGTGGTTTGCTAGGATTTTGTTGAGAATTTTTATATCTGTGTTCATCAGGGAAATTAGCCTATAATTTTCTGTTTTAGTTGTGTCTTTGTCAGTTTTTGGTGTTAGGATGATGTTGGCTTTGCAGAATGAGTTAAGTAGAAGTCCCTCCTTCTCAATGGTTTGGAACAATTTTAGTAGTTTTGGTACCAGCTCTTCCTTGTATGTCTGGTAGAATTCAGCTGTGAAGCCATCAGGTCCTGGACTCTTTTGGGTGGATAAGTTTTTTATTACAGGTTCAATTTTGTGGCTCGTTATTGGTCTGTTCAGGCTTTCAGTTTTTTCCTGTTCCAATATTGGGAGGTTGTGTGATTCTAGGAATTTATCCATTTTCTCTAGATTTTCTAAGTTGCAAGCACACAGATGTTTATAGTCATCTCTGATGAACTGTTGTATTTCTTCTGGCTTGGTGATAATGTCATCTTTTTCATTTCTAAGTGCATTTATTTGCATTTTCTCTCTCTTCTTTTTTGTTAATTGATCTGGGGGTCTATTGATCTTGTTTAGCTGTTCAAGGAAACAGATTTTAGAATTGTTGACCCTTTGCATTTTTGGGGTGGGGAGGGGTCTCAATTACTTTAATTTCTGCAATTATTTTGATAATTTTTTTTCTTCTGCCAGCCATGATTTTAGTTTGTTCCTGTCTTTTTAGTTCCCTCGGTGAGATGTTTAGATTGTTAATTTGATATCGTTCTGCTTTCTTTTTTTTTTTGAGTCAGCATCTCACTCTGTCTCCCAGGCTGGAGTGCAGTGGCATGCTCATGGCCACCACAGCCTTGACATGCTGGTCTCAGGTGAGTCTTTTGTCTCAGCCTTCCAAGTAGCTGGAACTACAGGCATGTGCCACCACACCCAGTTAATTTTTCTTGATTTATAGTAGAGATAGGTCTCACCAAGTTGCCCAGGCTGGTCTTCAACTCCTGGACTCAGGCAATTCTCTCACCTCGACCTCCCAAAGTGCTGGGATTATAGGTGTGAGCCACCGCCCATGACCAGAGATCTTTCTGCTTTCATGATGTGAGTTTGCCGTGTAATAAATTTTCCTCTCAGCACTATTTTGGCAGTGTCCTAGGGTTTTTGATATGTTGTATCTTCATTATCATTTGTTTCAAAGGATTTTTAAATTTCTGTTTTGTTGTTTACTCCAAAATCACTCTAGAGCAAGCTGTTTAATTCCCATTAGTTTGTGTGTTTTTGAGGATTCCTCTTGGTGTTGATTTTTAGTTTTATTCTGCTGTGGTCAGAAAAGATGCTTGGTGTGACTTTGATCAATTGGAATTTATGCAAGGTTGATTTAGGACCAAGTATGTTGTTTGATCTTGGAGTATGATCCAAGTATAGATGAGAAGAACGCATATTCTGTAGACATTGGGTTAAGAGTTCTGTATGTGTCTGTTAGATCTAATTGGTCAGCATCAAATTTAAGTTCAGGATTTCTTTGTTAGTTTTCTTCCTTGATGATCTGTCTAGAGCTGTTTGTGGGGTGTTGAGGTCTCTCACCATTACAATGTGGCTGTCTATGTCTTCTCTTAGGTTAAGTAGCAATTGTTTTATAAAATTGGAGTGCGCCTATGTTGTATGCATATATAAATATATTAAATAATTTTTGTTGTTGGAGTGGGCCCTTTATCATTAAGTAGTACCCTTCATTGTCTTTTTTTTAATTACCTTTATTGGCTTGAAGTCTGTTTTATCTGATAAAAGAATAGTGATTCCTACTTTTTTTGTTTTCTATTTGCATGGTAGATCTTTGTCTCTCCTGTTACTTTGAGCCTGCAAGTGTCATTAGAATAAATCCCACCTGACTGAAGGATAATTTTTTTAGTGTATTGCTGGGTGTGTCTCCTGGAGACAGCAAAAGGATGGTCTTGTTTTTAAATCCAGTTTGCTACTCTGTGTCATTTAAGTAGGGGCATTAATGCCATTAATGTTCAGGGTTACTATAGATATATGGGGGTTTTTTCTGTCATAGTGTTTTTGAGGAGTAGCTTATGGTCTCATTTTGTGAGTTTGCTTGTGTTTTTGTGGTGGGTAGCATCTTTCTTTTGTTTCTGTGTATAGAACTCCCTTAAGCATCTCTTGTAAGAACAGTCTTGAGGCAATGAACTCCTTTAGTGCTTGCTTGTCTGAGAAGTACTTAATTTCACTTTCATTTATGAAGCTTAGTTTGGCAAGGTAGGAGATTCTTGGCTAGTATTTATTTTATTCAAGAATATTATAATATGACAGAAGATTTTGCACTAAGAATAAAAACCTAGACAAAAAAAAAAAGAATATTATAAATAGGACCCCACTCTCTTCTGGACTGTAAAGCTTCTGCTGTGAGGTTTGTTGCTATTCGAATGGGTCTCCCTTGGTAGGTGTTCTGACCCTTCTCTCTAGCAGCCCTGGATATTTTTTCTTCCATGCTAATCTTTTATAATCTAATGACCATGTACCTTGGGGATGGTTGTCTCATATAGTATCTTTCAGGAGTTCTCTGGAGGCCTTGTATCTGTGTGCTGATGTCTCTAGCAACATGGGGGATGTTTTTGTGGATTATGTGTGTAACTACTATTTCCAGAGTGTCCTTATTTTCTTCTTCTCTTTCAGGAATGCTAATCAGATATGGATTTAGTTTCTTCACATGATCCCATACCTCTTGAAGACTTTGTTCATATTTTGATTTTTTTAATTCTTTATTTTTATTTGATTGGGTGGCATCTAGGGATTGGTCTTCAAGCTCTGAAATTCTTTCCTGACTTGGTCAAACCTGTTGTTAAGGCTTGCAGCTGTGTTTTGATATTCTTGAAGCAGGTTCTTCATTTCCAGGAGCTCAGTGTGGTTCTTTTCCAAATGTTTCAGTTCTTGAATTGTTTTTGCCCTCTCTGATTTGATAGTCTACCCTCTCTTGGATCATGATGATTTTCTTTGCCATTCATATTCTGAATTCTATGTCTGTCATTATGGACACTTTATTCTGTAGATGATCCATCACTTGGGGGCTGGTGCAATCATGTGGGGAGGCACGGCAAAACACTGTTTTTTTGTGTTGCTTGTGTTTTTTCTTTTTTCTGCCTTCTACCTATCTGAGGGTACAGGAGTTTTGCTGTTGTAGTTTATAAGCCTATAGATGGCAATAGAGGCCCTGCCTAGTGGGTTCAGAAGCTGGCCTGCATCAGGGTACAAGCCTGTGCTGTATTCAGCGACCAGCAGGAACCTTATTCGCCTCTGGGACCCAGAGTCAGTGGACAGTAATTAGGGAAAGTGGCCAAGGTGGGGGAGGGAGATGTGAGGGAGTGGTGCTGGACACCCTGGTCATGCTCTGTTTGTATTTATTTTGGAAATCTGTGCCAGTGATTAGTACCCAATTAAGTGAGCCAGGATGGGAGAGGGTAAAGGGTCCCCTGTCTCCTCACTGCTCCTGTTTTTTGGGTCTGCAAGCCTGCTCCTCCCTTGCCTGGGAGTCCCAGAGGCAAGGGCCGGCAAGTGTCTGTCCCTTGGTGGAAGGGCCTTGGGCCTTCCTCTTTGTCTGATAGCAGCAGCTGCTGATGTTAATCTACAAGGGGGTCAGTGGCCTGAAGAAGTCCACATGGACTTGGCAGTGTCTCAACACAATGGGTTGCAGAGGTTTTTCCTTCACTCCTTCACTCACCACTTCTCCGTGCTGGAGACCTCTCTCTTTGTGCCGGAGCTGTGTCCCTGTTGGCAGGCTGTTTGGTTACACTTCTCTGCCTCTCATGCGACCCATTGCTTTCCTGTGGAGTCCTGGGAGTAAGTCCCCCCACATTCTACTTTGAGGGTATAGACTTGTTTTCTATTTTGGTTCCTGCCTATGAGGGAAGTGCATGACAGCTGTTACTTGTTGGCCATCTTGCTTCCCCTCCCTACAAGTTAGATATTTTCAAAGAATTAAGTTAAAATTAGAGTTCTAATATTTTTCAAAGATGCTCTGACTTAATAGGACACCAGTATGACTGGGACAGTCTCTCATACAAGCAAGCATTCCCCCAGCCACGATCAAATCTTCCTCAGCAAAGAGGCCTTTAATTCAGACTGTCAGAAAAAGCTTCTCTGTCATATTCAGAAAAGCAGTAGCCACCACCAAACATAGGCATCTTCCCAGCTCTGTCAAAATAAAAAAAATATATATATTTATATATTTGTTGAGTTGGAGTCTCATTCCTTCGCCCAGGCTGGAGTGCAGTGGTGTGCACACTCACGGCCACCCCAGCGTCCACCTGCTGGGCTCCGGTGATTTTTCACCTCAGCCTTCCGAGTAGCCAGAACTATAGATACACGTTACCATGCCTGGCTATTTTTTACTTTATTGTAGAGACGAGTTCTTGCCAGGTTGCCTGGGCTGGTCTCTAACCCGTGGGCTCAGGCAATCCACTCACCTCGGTCTCCCAAAGTGCTGGGATTACAGGCTGAGCCACCCAGCCGGGCCTGTCAAAAATATTGGCCACTCTTCTCTAGGTCTTCCTTACCAGGGGAAGAAAACTCAGTATCACCTTTATGAGGCCAACCTATTTTACATCCAGCACCTTTACAAAACTGTCCTTGACGAGCCATTCATTGGAGATGGATTGCACAGCATTTTACACCAGACCCCAGAGTCCTGGCAGAAAAGAGAAAGATTAATTAGAAATGGAAAAGTTCTCTCTCTGCCATGTGAGGACATGGTGAAAAGGGGGCATCTGCAAGCCAGCAGCAGCGTCCTCGCCAGGAAGTGAATTGACTGGCACCATGATCTTGGATTTCCCAGTTTTCAGAACTGTAATGAAATAGATTTTTGATATTTAAGCCAAAAAGAAAAAAGAAGACAAAACAAAAGAAAGGAAAGGAAGAAAATAAATGGGGAAAAAATTCTATAACTGTTAGGACATGGACAGAGGGAGGGTGGATGGATGGAGGGAGAGGCGAGGCGCAGCACCGCCTGGAGCCGGTGTGCCGGAGGCATGCGCCGGTAACCCAGAGATCTGAGTAATGCAAAGAATTGCAACACACAAAGAGGCGAGGGAAGAAAAGGTTTATTTAAGATAAGTTCCCCACAGACAGGGAGCAGACCTACACTCTAGATGAGTGGGGCACCATAGCCCCCCAAGTCCTGGCTTAAATCCTTTCCCCTGAAGATGTTGCAATCATGTAGACGTGACTGCCGTGACTTCCTAATTGACCACCTGTGGACGTCTTGGAGATCCTGTGATACAGAGACCCACTAATCTCCGCCCACATTATCATAGCCCCTAAAGAAGGGCGTGACAAGGATTCCAGTGCTCCCGTACCTTCCCGAACAACAGTCCTTAGAGCTAATGCAGGGTGCACCTCCCTTATCTCCCATGCATTCCCAATGGGAAACTTCGGGGGATCCTTGACTTCCCTGTAGATAACACCCAATTTACTGGAAGATTGAATCCCCACCTGCTTCCCCTCTGAGCGGTCATAACTTTTGTAATTACAAGTTTCACAACTTCTACAATCCTTGCCCAATGCATGATGCCTTAGGCCTTGTAAATTCCCTTTACTCTAGACAAGCTTGATTACCACTATGAGATACCTCTGGCATCAGGAAGTTTGTGTTTCTGAAAAGACAAAGTCGGCAAGGTTAATTTTTCCTAAAGTATGC